>SNQJ01S0040478.1:1824-51955 GCA_010110895.2 Picea sitchensis | reverse complement strand
GCATGGTGTATTGTGGTGTATTGGTGTAACTCTTATACTATTGCTCATTTCTCATTGGATATAATTGAATGGTTTAAGTATAAGTTGAAAAAGGTTTTTAAATTGTACTTGATACTGATTCACCCCCCTCTCAGTATCAACACAAAATATTTGTTGTTACTATGCTAGATCTATATTTGGGGTATGTTTTGCGATGTTAATAAGGATAATGAGCTAATGCATGCTAATCCTAAGTGTTAATAGATGATTGTTCAAAGTGTTATTATCACATATATGTGTCCCAGCTTGGTTATAGAAACCTACGTCTTGTAACCCCCCCTATTCCTACCTCAATTGAGACCTCGCCTGCTTTGCAGGTGTTGCCGAAAGGGCTGGCAGTCGGGGTTTTGTTGGTGCACTGTTAAGTGTTGAACACTGGGCCTACCCCTATTCCAACAAGGTTACATACTGTGATGCACAACATTTCCCTTTTCTGTCCAGAAACGATGTAAATTTAGGTTCCTACAATCCTACCAATGCTATCAATATCAACAACTGAGAGTGATGGAATTTTGTCCCATTATCCTATGCATCCTTGCAGTCTATCAAAAAATGGTTTAGTAAATAGGGTGCCTAGCTAAATATAATACCCTTTGTACACTGCACAATTGCTTCTATAACTCCTATCGGGGCATCTTCCTTTCTACACTTCCTCAAAATTTTGCAGGCCATAATATTTGTGGAAAACATTTTTGCACGGTTGTTGATGTATTTTATCACTATACCCTTGTTTCCCCTATTTGCCCCAAACTACACTTTGACTTCTTCTGCAATCTCCTTATCCTTGGATTTGTTATCCAAGTAGTCCTCTAGTTTTATGCCGATGGTAGGAAACCCTGTGATCTTTCCTATGAGATCTATATCAACATGTACCATCCTATCCATCCACAAGATACCTCCATGTACCCTCACCAGTAGTTAATTCACAAAGTGGCCCACATTCTTACCATGCCCAAAATGCAGTATCTCCAGTAAGTTCATAATGCCTGAGTTATATAATCATGTGATCCACTGCGCAGGCTCCAAAATTGGTTTTCCTGAGGGTCCTACCTCCTCCTTATTTTCTAAGTAAATTTCATGTGCAAGGTTAGGAAAATTTGTCGTGTCTGTTACATCGTGATTCACATACTTCAATTTTTCCACTTTCCTTAGCATGTCCTCAACTACAACTACAACATCTGGGATATGAGGTAGCGTTATCTCCACTAGGGTTTGTTTTCCTGGTAATTTTATTTTCTATCCCACGGTTAGGTTCTCATATGAAAATTATTCCTCGACTTTTTCCTCTTATTCATCCTTTGTTTCTTGCTAGCCTGTAATATCTTCAACCATGACTTCTTCTGCGATGGCTTCCTTCTTCTGCGATGACTTCCTTCTTCTGCTTTTCCATTACCTCCGCTTCTGGAGGGTTTTAGGGATTGGGGTTTTCTTCATCATTTGGGTTTGCTGGTTTTCCTACTCTCTAATCCATTTCCACCTCTTCTGCGGTTGGTTTTTCTTCGTCTACCCTAGTTGGACATATGGATTCAGTATTCGATGTTGTAAAATCCTACAATTCCATGAAACTTTCTGGTTCGACCATTCTTTCCTTCTTCCTCTTGAATTGTTGAGTCTCCTTTACAAATCGTCGAGGAACACCAACCTTAGGAGGTGCCATCTTTCTTGCCTTGCATGTGAATGACTCTCTCTCTTTCCCAATCACCCTTTGTTTTTTATATTAATTTCTCTATTTCTCATAAATAACGAAGTGTTGGACTCTTCCAATATTTTCCCTTTTTATAGACTCGGTCATTGATGTTTTAACACATCCATTTTTTTTCGTTCACCATTTGTTTTTCACTTTTCTGGTTATTCTTCATCTTGTCACGCGATGTTTAACTTTTTCTGCACACAATCTTATGAATTCTGTCGAACCAATTTTCTTCCTCGCTACGTGTTGTCATTCCCAACTACCTTTCTATCACTTATTCTTATAGCTACCTATTAGTTACAATATGTACAAGTCTGCTTGATGGGCTTCAACTACAGAGGTTTAGTAGGTCAATTTTACCTATACAGTGTCAGTAAATTACAATTTACCAGTCCTTGAACTTCCTTTCCTTCTAAGTCTTGCAGCTGTACACCACCTCCATCCATGACAAACTTTATTTGATATGGCCCTAGGCAATGAATTCTAAACTTCCCTGGGTGTTACAAATACTTACTGTCATTTCGTTCATAAAATGGTCTTCTGAGATTGGTTTTTGAATTTCATTTATTAACTGTCTCTTCACATATGCTACAGTTGTAGGCATTCCCATTGGATTATTTGTTGAGAAACTCATGTACCAGTCTAATATGCGGTCTTTGAATGTGATGTCCAACTATGAAACATTTGTGTGCTCATCTCTTATCTTCTTTTATACCCATATCTTCTCATAGATGAAAAAATGTTTTTCTGGATCATCTGACTCGTCCCCTCGGAAATTTTGTAACCTAATAGTTGGATCTTGTTCGTAAAAGGTGAACATAAATGAATGGACACATTAAAACATTAATTATTGAGTCTATAAAAAGGGGAAATCTTAGAAGAGTCCAACGCTTCACGATTTATGATAAATAGAGAAATTAAGATCACAAACAAAGGGTTATTGAGAAAGAGAGAAAATCATTCACATGCAAAGTAGGAAATATGACACCTCCTAAGGTTGACACTCTTGAACGATTTGTAAGGGTGACCCGACAATCCAGGATGAAGAAGGAAATAATGGTCGAACTAGAAAGTTTAATGGAACTGGAGGGTGTCAGAACGTTGAAGAATGAATCCATCAGTCCAAATAAGGTAGAAGAAGAAAAAACAACCACATAAGAGGTGAAAATGGATCAGAGCATAGGGCAATTGAAAAACCATAACAAGGAAGCAAACCCTTATCCCGAAAAACCTGTAGAAGTGGAGGTAATGGAAAATCATAAACATGAATTTATCGCAGAAGAATTCCTGGTCAAAGATATTAGAGGCCAGCAAGAAACAAAGGACGAAGAAGAAGAATAAGTCGAGGAAGGATTTGCAAAGGAAAACCTAGCCGTAGTACATAAAATAAAAGTACCAAGAAAACAAACCCTATTGGAGATAACACTACCTCATATCTTAGATGCTATAGTTGTAGTTGAGGACATTCTAGGGAATGTGGCCAAATTGAAGTATGCGGATCACGACGTAACAAACACGACAAATTTTCATGACCTTGTGTAGGAAATTTACTTAGAAAACAAGAAGGAGGAAGGTGCATGGTGTAAATGTGTTTAACTTGCACATAATAGATCTAGCTTGAAAATACCACAGACATTTGCAGAGAAAAATTGAGAAAGAAGAAGAAAGAGAGAAAGAATGGAAGAATTCTCATTAAGAATTATGAATAATGAATAATTTACACATAATATACGTTGTATAACTCAATCAATGCGCACTGGAGGAGAACCAATGTGCCATAGTGGTGGTATAGAGTGATCTGTACACACACCATAAGTTACGTGAGTGAACTTCCACCTAGTCTAGTTTCTTAGGGGGTTATGGGAGTGAACTGCCACCTAGCTAAGTTAATTGGTCAACCGGTCTTCAACTAACTGACTGAAACAAAGTGTAGTGAGTAGTAGATCAATGAATCAAGGGAAATGCGCCAGTCTAGTGATGAAACCAAGGCTAATGCATATTATCATGGTGATGATCCCAATGTTTCATCTAGACTCAATTGAACTAGTCAAACTGAAGTATCAATTGAAGAGAATATTCTACAACTGGAATATTCTCCCCTAAACTTTAGGAGACTAAATAATGACTAATAAACATAGGAAAAAACTTAGGACCTTAGGAAATATAAATCCTAAGTGTGTGTGAAGTAACTCAAACAACCCCCTTGAACATCACTATGGTGAAAATAAAGAATGGGTCCCGACAACGAGGCCATGTTAGGTACCCGAATGAAAAAAATACATTGAAATAAATAAGGAAAGAGGGAAAACCTCATGGGAAACCCCCCCCCTCAAGGTACAATGTATGTAAAAAGAAGAACTAACAATTACTAGGAAATGATGTCCTTCAGTCCAAGATGACTTCACAGAGAGTGGAACTTCTTCTTAGTGAAGGTCTTGTTGAAGATGTCTGTCATCTATTCCGGTGAAGGATAGAACTGTAATTCAATGATCCCCTCATGTAATAAGTCCTAGATGTAGTGCATGTGGATATTGATGTGATTCATCTTCTTCCTTTGAACTGGATCTCTGCATAACTTCAGAGTGCTCTAGTTTTCACACCAGATGACGATCGACCGATGAAACTGAATGCCCAACTCAGTGAGAAAATATTGTAGCCGCATAGCCTGAATTAATATCTTAACTAACCCTCTATACTCTGCCTCGACTGAAGAAATAGAAATAACATCCTTATTCTTTCTCGACCAATAGATAGGCCCAGAATGAAGACTGAGTGAGTAACCAGATGTGGACTTGTGATCAATTCTATCATCAGCCCAGTCAGAATCAGTAAACCCGATGAGATCTAATGTAGAGTATGATGCATAATGAATAACAAAGGTGATGGTGCATTGTACGTATCGAAGGATATGCTTTGCAGCCCTCCAATGTAGCTCATGCGACTCCTGCATGAACCTAGAAACTACACAAACTGCATAGGAGAGGTATGGTATGGAGTGTGTGAGATACAACAAGCTCCCCACTAGTTGTCTGTGCAGTGTGCTGTCAACCAGTGGAGTATCCCCGCCATCCTCAAGTTTGAATCCTGATAGGAAAGGATTCGGAGAAGACTGATAGTATGTCATGTGAAATATCTTAAGGAGATCTCGAGCATACTTAGCCTAAGACAATTGGATTCCTGATGCATCCTGACTGATCTTGATTCCAAGGAAAAAGTGTAGTGGAACCATGTATGTCATAAAAAACCTGTCATATAGAATTCTCTTGACTGCAGCAATCATTGAAGTCGAGCAACAGATGATCAACAAATCATCAACATACAAAACTAAGAGTAGAAGTGAATCAACCATCCTGAGCATGTAGACATTCAGGTCTGATTTACAATGCACAAATTTCTATGACAACAAGTAGGAGTCCATCTTGGCATACCATGCCCTTAGAGCCTTCTTGAGGCCATAAAGAGATTTATTCAGTCTACAGACTAAAAAAGAATCATGCATAAATTCTTGGGGTGTCTCCATATAGATTTCCTCAGAGAGACTACCTTGAAGAAATGCATTCTTAATGTCCATATCATAGACTTCCCATCCCTTGGTTGCCACAATGGAAAGTTCCAAACATATGGAATCCATATTTGCTACTAGAGCAAAGGTCTCATCATAGTCGATGCCATGCACCTGTTGAAAGCCTTTATAAACAAGCATGTCTTTGTATCTACTGATATGTCCATCTATTGTTCTCTTAGTCCTGTAGACCCATCTGCATCTGAAAAATTTCCTTCCATAAAGAAGGGGAACTAGATCCCAAGTGTAGTTCTCGAGGAGGGAGTTGTACTCCTCCTGCATGGAGGATTCCCAAATGGGATTTCTAGCAGCATCACCATAAGACTATGGATCTGAAGACTAAACCAAGAAAATATGTCTCGAGGGTGTTATAGTCCTAAAATTCCCTACTCTAGCATACCTAGCCTTGGCTCTCTTACTTGCATTTTTTTCCAAAGCACTGCTGAGAAGCTCTTCTTAAAAACCATATTTTGGAATATGTACGAAACCTGCACCATTACATCCCGCATACACACATTTTCTTCACCACTACATCTAGCATACATACACATGTTTCACCATTACAACTCACGTATTTTTGCAAAAGTTGCAAAAAAAAACGTTTCAAGGATTTCGTTGAAATTCACGGGCTATTGGAGGTTTCCCAAATAATCCACCTATTATAGCCCGTCACCCAACCAAATAACCATCCTTTTGGCATATAAAAGGAGTTGTTGGGGTCTCATTTCAAAGCTAATCATAAGAACAATGAAACTATGCCCGATTTCACTTCCCCTCCTTGCCCAAGCTATTGTTGCCTTTTGGGAGATATTGCCTTAGCATACCCTCATCAGCCCCTTGTTCCTCCATTCATTCCATTCCCTTCCATAGAAGAGATCAGAAGGTTGAGAGAGGAATTCCATACAAGGTTCACTTGGATCATGGTAAAAGGGATCCCAGACCGGGTTCATGGAGTGGTAGCTGACTCAGATTGTAAGTTATAATATTTGTATTATGAATAAAAGAATCACATTTTCCTGTCCCAAATGATGGTGTTTTGAGTAATTTTATTGATTTGTAATTGAAATTATAACATCTAAACCTAACTTATATATGGAATAACATGCTTGTAGTTCTTTTTTTCCCTATATTTGGATGCAGGTCATCCCTGGGAGGAGACGTACAGTCAGTGGAACTTCCAAGTGCAAGGAGATCATCACCAGATGTGGGATTAGAGGTATAGTTACCCGATCTCTTCTCTCTTTTCTCTATTTATATTAGTTTTGGTATGTTTGGGGTAGTATAGAGAATTTATTAGATTTTAGATGGTTATTCTCTCTATCTACATCTTAAACCATGGTGCATTTTAAGGGGGGGGTTTCCTCTAGTAGAACTCGCGACCATACTAGGGAAGCCTCTAGGGTTTTTAGGGGATTTTGGGTTGTTTGATTGGTTTGTTTTCCTTTCAAGTTTCTTTTGAGTTTTCTGAGTCTCTCAAGCAATTCTGGTCACCATCAGGTGCAATACCAGTTGTCCCTGCATTGCAATATTGCTTGATATTTTCTTTTTTTGGAAATATACATAGGTGTACGCTCCCTGTCCTGAGTCATCCCACGTACATATATTCTCTACTCAGTACAAAACCCACGTACATACGCATGATGTTGATGCAACAACCCATGTCTCTGTTTCAAGAAATTTTTTGAAAAAGAGGGAGTTTGCCTCTTTCCTGATTGAGGTTCACACTTCTCAAGGTTTCTTGGATCAGTCCAGACTCTCTATTTATAGCCATAGCCCGGGTTTAGAGTTCAATTTACTTTTCTTCTTGATTTTCTTGTGTTTACTTTTAAAAGGTTTTAAGCAAGCTATTGAATTGTAGATATGCCTTCTTGGTTTCTTGATTGAAGCCCTGCGATCCACAGTGGGCTAAAGATATGTTTCAGTCTTGTTTTAATTTTATTTTTATCCCTTTTACTTGCTTTGAAAAAATAAAAATATTTATTTCAGTTTTTCTCTTTAAGGCAATTTCAAAAAATTATATTTTCTTTTCAATTGGGTAAAGTAGTTAGAGTTGGTTATTTGCAAAAAAGGAAAAAGAGTTTGTTTTTCAAGTTCTTTCTTGATTTCTTGAAGAATAAGTAGCTTGTAGTCAAGTGGAATTAGGTTCTAGGTTTTCTTTACAAGATCTTGAAAAGTTAGTTAAGAAAAGTGGAGTAACAAAGAGTTAGTTATAAATATTTTCGTTTCAATTTGAAGTAATGTTTCTTTCAAGTATTTTAATTTTATCCTCTTTTCGTCTCTTTATAACATCATGAGTTTCACCACCATATCCCTGTGAGTAAATCAAGCTTTGAAAAGAACATTTAATATAAATAAATATATACTTTTATGTTTGTAGGGTCAACCAATGAGTTTAGGGTTAGGGCTTTGAATTAGGTTGGAGAGGAAACTCTTCAAGGCCATTGAATAAAAAATTGGAGTTTGAGTTAGGGAGTGTTTAAGTCCAGTTTCGTAAAAGTTATCCAGGACCCCCCTCTAACACAGGGGATAAACATGAGGTCACGTGAGAAAAGGAAGAGAAGATAACCCCTCCAAAGCTGGACTGAACATAGTGGAGAACACATATTGAGGATATGCCTTGGGAGTACTACCGACTGAATTTTCCTACGGAGCTTCATGGACATTGAATCTATTCCATATCCTATATTTTCTTCCAGAACATTTGCTTTCAATACCCTTGATACATTTCAGACATGTTATCCTTCTCATTGTGATCTTCCTGACTGTCGACTATACCCGCCCTGTGACTGACTATGAGCGGGAAACTTAGTTTCCCATATTCTAGGGACTTACACGAGTGACTGCAGGGGTATATCGTGGTACCTGGGGCATACGTCGGATCATGCTTCGCAAAGTATACATGGAGGGTGCTTCCATGTTCGATTTTGACTTACACTGGTTAGTTCCTCTAGTGTTGATTGGCGTAACTGTCCTTCCAATTAGATAGTCGACTGCTTGATTTGTCTTATAGGAAATTTTTAGTGTGTGCTTGGTGTTTAAATGCTAGTTAAGCCTTACTGTGTTAGTTGATCATTTCAAAAGGTGGAATATCAATAGCTCTACTAGTCATGAAGGCTTCAAAGACTGTTGTTAGTTCCATTAGATCCACCTACGCCATCGTTACGGTGAAGACTTGACCAACAAGGGTCGTTCGAAGTGACTGGGTTGCAAAAAATTGTGCCCGAGCCTGCTCTGTGAGTAGACTATTCATCTCTAGAGGAACCTACCATTTCTTAACTTGAGGTAGAATCTCTCAGTCCAGCCAACCCTCCGATCATCGACTTCGCAACGCTGATCTTGATACAAGTTGTCCCTCCTGAGGTGACACCTTCTGAGCGCGAGCTAGTTTTACAAGAAGCAATGAAATAAAATGTTGCTACTTCATCCAGGAGTCCTCATACTCCTGTTTTGACTACAACCATAGGGGGAATCTTTCCTCCTATCCTACCCTCACCAGTCCGAACCATAGTGGTATCAACTCCCTCTACTTTGGGTAGTGGTCTGATACCATCATCGGCAGCGACCACTGCTCCATTTAATTAGAGTGTGACATGCCCTCCATTCTCATATGGGATGCATGACTTTGATTCAAATTTGGTTCTTACCTACTCCACCTTACAGACCATGGGTCTAGGGGAAGGAAGCTCAAATGATCCCATGCAAGGGTCTGTCGGGGGTGCTTCAATCCCCTTCAATGCTATTTCTTACGGTGGAGATCATATACCTCCTTTGTCCCCCTCACTCGGTAATGATTTCCAACAACCAATTAGGCTGAATGATAATTACAACTTGTTTGGAGAAGGAAGTTTAGGACCTCTGTCTTACACAATGTCGGTGGGATATATGTCGTTCTCTTTGTTCGACACATTTTGGAACAATTATTTTTGTTCAGCTGTCATCTCGGCTGGGGGAAACCCTGGTTTCGGACAACAGAAGCCCGTGTAGGGTACTATTCATACACATGGAACGACGAATGAAGTTTTCTCCACTCAGGGTCTTTAGAATCCATGGAAGGGATTAGTTCCTTTGTAGGGGACTTCAGTCAGGAGAAATCCATTCCATGCACAATGGAACACTAGGAAGGCCTCCGTACCCATGCCCATCGGATCGACTGGGGGCATCCCCTTCCAAAATCCTTGGAACAAAACACAAGGAGAAATCCCTGCACAAGCTATGTCATCCAATTACAGGATTCAACTGATGATATCCCAATAGATGCAGTTTCCATATGCTGGTCAAGGCCATGGTTTTTACCAAAACTCTGACTAGTAGTCCAACTTTTCCTGGCAACTTGATGTCAGTCAAAATCCAGGACCCTCTTTTCTTGTACATAGTACTCAACCTGAACTACCATTTCTGGCAACATTACATCTACCAAACTTGTCAAGATTACTCAACGACCTAATTTGTCACGATCCACATTGGCCCTCCATGCCGATTAAGTTTCCCTTAGATATTCTAAAATTTGAAGGCAAGCCTGGAGAAGATCCAGGTGATCACATGACAACATTTCACTTATGGTTTTCATCAAACTCATTGTGAGATGAATTTGTCCAATTTATTTTTCAACGCACTCTTATAGGGGGTGTCGCAAAATGTTATATTGAGCTCAAACACTCGAGGTATTCTTACTTCAATTACTTGGTGATAGTATTCTTGAACCACTTCTAGTTACCCATGAGATACGATGTTGACACCGAATTGCTAGGAAACTTTGAGAAAATCAAGGCCAACCATATCTCCAATCATATCTGAGAATGGTGACATCTAAAAATCTTTATTAAGGTCCAGTTCCCTCCAAATTTCTTCCTAGAGTGGTTCCTGAAGTCTTTGTTTCCTTGCATATCCAAGGACGTAGTGACTTCTGGAGTGTGTTCAGAGGAGGATGTGATAATGAGAGTGCAACATATTGAACTGATCTACTCTTAGTCCGACATGATCTATGAGATTTTTCCATAAGCGTCGTGGTCTATTTTCGATAAGGCCAAAAAAAATTTTGGACCCTATGCCGATGGTATTGTGGGATCAACACAAGGAAAGTCCACTAATCTGTTGTCAAATCAATTGCAAAAATTGTCGATACAATAGACTACGACCAACCAGACCTCAATTTCGACTATTCCCCCTACCCAATCATCAGACGTACATAGTGTGCAGTCGACAAACCCTAAGGACAACCAGTATCCTAAGGGAAATAAGAAAAAATGGAACAAGAAGGGTAAAGGGGACAAAAAGGATACTAACAATGTTGGCGGGGGAAAAATGGAGAAGAGGAAGTTGAAGTATCCATGTAATATTTGCATGTAGGACCACCCGACTCATCTATGCCCTCAACTCGCAGAAGCTCAAAAGCTATTGGCACAACAACAACCTGTTGAGCTGACGAACCCATTTCCACATGGTAAAAACATGGCTCAAGCTTCATCATCCTCGAGCGCGGAAGAGGGTAGTCAAGGACCCCCCACAAATACCAGTAATAACACGGCCGAAAATGTTTACATGATGGAATTCGAGGCTAATATAGTGATTAGGGCCTGAGATTACAGAATGTTAGAATCTATTGAAAAGGGAAAAGAAGCTACAAACCCACCGACTCCTCTCCAGATTAAGAAGACGATAGTATAAATGATGACTCTCATCCCAAAAGGTGTGTTTAAAAAGGATTCTCATAATTTGAAGGCGATGGCTTCCCAAAAATACTCTGTTGTGGAAGATTTGGCACAAACACCTCGTGCAATGTCTTCTTTGGAAGTTATCCAAAGTTTCCCTTCACAGAGAAAGGATCTCTTATCCACCTTGGGATCGATAGAGACTTGTAACCTAAGAGCAATAGTTCTTGATCTAACCGACTTGAAACCTCGTCTTCCTTACCATGTTGAGTTTCAGATATTAGTAGCTTACACCATGGAATATTTTACTTGGAATATATTTCGTATGGTGGTTGACGAGGGTGCCTCAACTTGTGTGATGTCGTTGGTGTGTTGGAAGGCCATTGGCCAACCCGGTTTGTCTCCATCGCCTACGTTGCTTATGGAGTTTGATGGTAGGTCATTCATAACACATGGAATCATTCCTTCTTTCCCCATGCAGTTGGGAGGAAAACCCATGTGCATCGAAGTTGAAGTGGTTGATGCACCTCTTGACTACAACATGTTGTTAGGGAGGAGTTGGACTTATGTAATACATGCAGTGGTTGCTACAGTTTTTTGGGTCTTGTGGTTTCCCAACAAGGGTCGCATTGTGACCATTGATGAGTTATCCTTCTCCCATCCCGACCCTTCATCAATGACTTCCACGCTCCCGATGATTGATAATTTGTAGCTTGACATCGTCAACTTAGGGGTTGGTTTGTGTCCATCATTGATGAGAACTTTTGATTACCTACCACCTTCTGGTGATGTCAAGATTATATCGGTTGTCCCCGACTAGCCTAGGGCTGCAAAATTTCAATTTTCATCATTTCAAACGATTTACTTTCACGATCCGTGGACCATATATGATTTTAGGGGATAAATTTTGTAAATGGGCTAATTTTCCATGGTTTTTCCCAAAAAAAGATTCTTGAATTTCCAATTTTTCTAAAAATGATTCACCCAAATTCCATAGAATAAAATTATTTTACCTTAAAAATCGCCAAAATTTTATAGAAACTATATAAAATCCTTATAAATTTGAATATTTTCACAAAAATATCACCAAAATTTTTACATTTTGCATATTAAGGACTAGTAAGATTAGCCCAGGTTTCTACATTTTAATATCAATTCCCATCCTTAAAATTATCCCTATCGTGGAATCTTCCTTCCCCATTGCCTTTGATGGAAGGGACAGGGCATCATGGCATGACCATGCCCTTGTCTTCTGTTGAGGTTGCGTACAACATTGTCCAACAAATTTCAGCCAACCTCGATCTGAATCCCCCACAGGAGTTAGATCAAGTCTGTGAGCCTATTTGGGCTCAAGGTTATCCTGACACTATAGATCCTTTATACCTGGTCTTTCCCTCCAATGAGGTGATTCTTGAGGCATTGACTGGTCCATATAGACCCTGGGATGATCTTCATCATAGATCTTTTTTTTTCTAGAGTTAAGGAGAATAGAGGCGAGAAAATTTGTTTCGACCGTGAATGGAGATAGGTATTGTCCTATTAATCCTCTGGTTACAGACACATTTTACGTTAAGGTTAATATGGTGAGTATCACCACAAAAATTCCCATAGATATCTCGAAAACCCCTATCTTTCTGGAGAATGTTTTTGTCGGAGCAGATTGCTCCCTCGAAGAGATTTGAATTTATGTTGAGTTATTTAAAGAATTCTGCGAAGCCTTTTCTTGGTCTTACAAGGAAATGCCAGGTATAGACCCAAGAATTGTCAAGCATGAAATCACGACTTATCTTGATGCCAAGCCGATATGACAGAATATTGATTTAGTGAATCCTCAAAAAGCGACAGTAATTAAGGCTAAAGTAAAAAAACTGCTCAAAGTCAGTTTTATCTACCTTGTGTAGTTGACGGAATGGGTGTCGACCCTAGTTACGGTTAACAAAAAACATGGTATGACTAGCGTGTGCATGGACTTCCATGATTTGAACAAGGCATGTTCAAAAGATAATTTTCCAACCCCATTCATCAATCATATTGTTGATGAATGCACTAAATGCAAGGTCTTTTCATTCATGGATGGTTTATCGAGATATATCTATATTCAGATCAAACCTGAGGACCAACATAAAACAACTTTTATTTGTCTTCAGGTCACGTTTTCATATCATAAGATGCCTTTTGGCTTGAAGAATGCTATAGCCAGTTTTCAATAGGCCATGCCGTTTTCTTTTCATGACCTTAGACATATATTCGAGACATATATTCATGATTTAGCATCATGCTCTCACAAGATATCTGATCATCTCGCTCATCTTGGACTGATCTTTGAGAAATGTTGCTACTATCTTATTCGCTTGAATCCCAACAAGTGTAGTTTCTACGTGATGATAGGTCATCTCTTAGGCTTCATTGTTTCAACAATAGGGATCATGGTCGATCCTCTCAAGGTTGAGGTGATAGTTCAATTGCCTCCCCCATGCACGATACCCTAGCTTCAGAGCTTACAGGGGAAAGCGAACTTTCTTTGGCGTTTTTTCACGAATTACGTCAAGATTAATATAGGATTTATGCATCTCTTGAAAAATGGAGTCCCATTTTTGGGGGATGAAGCCACTCAGTGTTCCTTTGAAGCACTGAAATGCGCCCTGACGTCCGCCCCACTGCTCTGGCCTCCAGATTATAACAAATATTTCCTATTGTATTTGGTTGTTGCAGAAACAAACATCAGCATGATATTGGTTCAAGAGGATGATCTGCTCAAGGATCATGTTACATATAACCTAAGTCGAGGCTTGGTCGGACCAGAACTCAACTATTCTCACATTGAGAAGATTGCTTTGGCAGAAGTGCATGTTGTCCAATGTTTCCATCACTATAATTTTCTTCGCAAGACCATTGTCATTGTCATTGTGAACCATTTCCAATATGTGTTAACACGATGGGTCATTAGCGGAAAGATCAATAGATGGATTGTAATCCTCCAGGAATTTGACTTGGATTTTTTTTTTTTGAAACCCTTGGATTATGACCATTGACGAGTTGTCCTTCTCTCATCATGACCCTTCATTAGTGACTTCCATGCTTTCGATGATTGATAATACGTAGCCCGACATCGTCAAATTAGGGGTTGGCTTGTGTCCATCATTGATGGGAACTTTCAATTACCTACCACCTTATGGTGATGCCAATCTTATATCAGTTGTCCCCGACCAGACTAGGACTACAATATTTCAAGTTTCATCGTTTCAAATGACTCACTTTCATGATTCATGGACCATATATGATTTTAGGGGCTAAATTTCGTAAATGGTCTAATTTTCCATGGTTTTTCCCAAAAAAAGATTCTCCAATTTCCATTTTTTCTAAAAATGATTCGCCTAAATTCCATAGAATAAAATTATTTTACCTTAAACATCGAATTTTTTTTATAGAAACTATATAAAATCCTTATAAATTTCAATATTTTCACAAAACTATCACCAAAAATTTTACATTTTTCATATTAAGGACTAGTAAGATTAGCCCAGGTTTCTACATTTTAATATCAATTCCCATCCTTAAATTATCCCTACTGTGGATTCTTCCTTCCCCATCAGCTTCGATGGAAGGGACATGGCATCATGGCATGACCATGCCCTTGTCCGCTGCTGAGGTTGCGTACAACATTGTCCAACAAATTTCGGCCAACCTTGATTTGACTTGCCCACAAGAGTTATATCCAGTCTGCGAGCCTATTTGGGCTCAAGGTTATCATGCCACTAAAAATCCTTTACACCTGGTCTTTCCCTCTAATGAGGCGATTCTTGAGGTGTTGACTGGTCCATACATCCCCTGGGATGATCTTCATCATAGATATTATTTTTTTCTAGAGTTAAAGAGAATAGAGGCGGGAAAATTTGTTTCGACTGTGAATGGAGATAGGTATTATCCTATTAATCTTCTGGTTACACATGTAGTTTATGCTGAGGGTAATATAGTGATTATCACCACAACAATTCCCATAGATATCTCCAAAACCCTTGGCTTTGTGGAGAATATTTTTGTCGGAGCAAATTGCTCCCCCGAAGAGATTCAAATTTATGCTGAGATATTTAAAGAATTTCGCGAAGTATTTTCTTGGTCTTACAAAGAAATTCCAGGTATAGACCCAATAATTGTCAAGCATGAAATAACGACTTATCCTAATGCCAAGCCGATCTGACAGAAGATTCATCTGGTGAATCCTAATAAACCGACAACAATTAAGGTTGAAGTAAACAAACTGCTCAAACCCAGTTTTATCTACCCCGTGCAATTGACGGAATGGGTGTCAACCCCAGTTCCGATTAACAAAAAACATGGTACGATTCATGTGTGCATGGAATTCCGTGATTTGAACAAGGCATGTCCAAAAGACAATTTTCCGACCTCATTCATCGATCAAATTGTTGATGAATGCACTAGATGCGAGGTCTTTTCATTCATGGATGGTTTCCCAGGATATATCTAGGTTCAGATCAAACCCAAGGACCATCATAAAACAACTTTTATTTGTCCTTAGGTCATGTTTGCGTATTGTAAGATGCCTTTTGTCTTGAAGAATGTTGGAGCCACTTTTCAGCGGGCCATGTCGTTTTCATTTCACGACCTTAGACATATATTCGAGACATATCTTGATGATATATCATCATGCTTTCACAAGAGATTTGATCATCCTACTCATATTTGATTGATCTTTGAGTGATGTTGCTACTACTTGATTCACTTGAATCCCAACAAGTGCAGTTTCTATGTGATGACAGGTCGTCTCTTAGGCTTCATTATTTCGACAACATGGATCATGGTCGATCCTCGCAAGGTTGAGGTGATAGTTCAGTTGCCTCCCCCGTGCACAATACCCTAGCTTCATATCTTACAGGGGAAAGAGAACTTTCTTCGACGTTTTGTCACTAATTACGCCAAGATTAATAAAGGATTTATGCATCTCTTGAAAAAAGGAGTACCATTTTTTTTCAGATGAAGCCACTCAGTGTTCCTTTGAAGCGCTAAAATGTGCCCTGACGTCTACCCCGCTGCTCTAGCCTCCAGATTATAACAAAGATTTCTTGTTATATTTGGCTGCTACAGAAACAAACTTTGGCATGGTATTGGTTCAAGAGGATGATCTACTCGAGGATCATGTTACATATTACCTTAGTCGAGGCCTGGTTGGACCGGAACTCAACTATTCTCACATTGAGAAGCTTTCTTTGGCAGAAGCGCATGTTGTCCAACGTTTCCATCACTACATTTTTCTTTGCAAGACCACCATCATTTTCGTTGTGAACCATTTCCAATATGTATTAACACGACAGGTCATTGGCGGAAAAGATCAATATATGGATTGTAATCCTCCAGGAATTTTACTTGGATTTTGTTTCCGTGAAATACAAAAAGTTGTTGGTCTTTTCCAAACTTATTTCAGAACTTCTGGTCGAGTCTAGTGATATCATTACCGAAGAATTTCCTATTAAAGAATATATTTTTATAATTTCATCTTTAGACCCCTGGTATGGAGATATACTAGTCTATCTCTAGATTTTGAAGTTCCACACTTCTGCTTCTCGTGATGAGCGTCGACGAATTCTCCATCAGGCACAAAACTATCTCATACTTGATGACACTTTGTATCGTCTAGCTATAGATTTCATTCTTCACTGGTGCCTTATCCATGAAGAAGCAGAGCTCGTTTTGAACGATTGTTACACTGGAGCATGTGGTAGTCATTTTTCTCGGTTAGCAACAACCCAAAATATTCTATGTGTCAGTTACTTTCGGCCCTCGTTAATCAAATATTGTGTTGAGGGGGTCAAGAAGTTCCACCCATGTCTGATCTTCTCTCGGAAGATGCAGGCACATGTTGCTCCTATGTTTCTTGTCATTGTTGTTGGTCCTTTCACCAAGTGGGGGATTGATTTCACTACATGTCACTCGACCTCATCTAGGAGGCATCGTTACATCATCGTAGTAGTAGAATACTTCACAAAGTGGGTCGAGGCTATGAAAAAGTTTAACAATGATGGTGAAATGACGATTCTTTTTATTTTTAATCAGATAGTAGCAAGGTTCATCATCCTAAAGGAGATTGTAACTAACCATGGAAGTCACTTCCAAAAAAAAATGATGACCGAGTTAACACCAAATCTTGGGTTGAGGAAAGAACATTCATCATCTTATTACCCACAAGCGAATGGTCAGGTTGAAGCTGTGAATAAGTCTCTCAAAATTATTCTTCAATAGACGATCAATTCTGCCAAGTCAAATTGGCATTTGATGTTGTACTCAGCGTTATGGGCCTACCGAACATCTTTGAAGACTTCCACCAGTTTCTCACCCTTTCAACTCGTATATGGGCTAGAAGTAGTCTTACCTATTGAGTTTCATATCCCTTCTTTAAATTTAGCAGTGTAATTACTGTCGGACACTTCACTACTTGAGGAATTCCTACTATATCTCAAGCATCTTGATGAGAAGTGTCATGATGAAACCTTGGCCAATGAGGCTCATAAGAAACAATTCAAGTGTCAATATGATCGGCTCATTCATCGTCAGATTTTCTCCGAAGGTGATCTTATCCTGGTCTATGATCAAGACAAAGATTCCCTAGGGGAAGGCAAGTTCAAACCTATGTGGTTCGAACTGCTCATTGTGAAAGAGGTATTGAATAAGGGTGCTTACCATCTGGTTGAATTTGAGGGAATTTCCTTGGTGGAGCCTAGAAATGGGCTCTACCTCAAGAAGTATTACTTTAGGTTAGTCACCTGGGTGACTTCTTGTACATATGTATAGTTCTTATACAATTTTTTGTCTTTTTGTTTCATGGACGTGCAGTTATTTATGTCTTCTTTTTCATTGTGATAGATGTCAAGTGAATCAGAGGTGCATTTTCGGTTCGTGGATCACGCTATCTGACACACTCAGAGGATTTCTTCCATAGCTTGGGTGATTTTCACACATGAAGGCCAATTTCTATCTTCTGGAGGTATTTTTCTAGGTGACACCACAAACAATGTCGCCAAGTACAACATAGTGATAGAGTTTCTTCGTGATGCCTTGTCACATGGTATTTCACACCTTCAGGTCTATCTATATGCTCAACTGGTTGTGTCCAAGTTAAATGGAGTTTACCGCATTTATGATACTACTTTTCACAGACGTTTCCTTAGGGTACGTCTCTTAGAACATTACTTTGATTACATTAGATATATCCATGTTCATAGGAGATTTAATAACACAACATATACTCTAGATAATCACATATTAGATTGGTATGTTCCACATACATAGAAAGAGAAGCACACACATACACATGTACATACATTTGTAAAAAATGTGATCCATAAGACAAATAATATGTATATATATATATATATATATATATATATTCAAAAGTGTCACGAGTACATAGGTGGGTGCGAATGCCTCAAAAATAAGGTTCAGTATACATCATTGGGCTTATGCCATAAAAAATACATGTACAATGGTGGCCTCGGCACATAAAATTTCTATCCTATCTAATCTAGGGGCCTATTGGCCCTGCCATAATGCATGAAGGAGTTGGATAAACAACGGAAAAGATGGACCCATGTCTGTGGCACCCCCACTACATCAGGTTGCATGGAAGGTGGGAGATCCTCGATATCGGCCATGGGTATGATGCGAGTGAGCACAGTGAGGTTTCACTCCACTCATATAAAAACCCTCTCAAACTCTCCGACTGGAGATACCTCTATGGTTGTTGGTCCACCGACTGTTGTTGGTTCTACCTTTGGTTGAGGAAGTCGTTGATTCCTTAATAAGTCTGTTGGTCTTCCTTGTCCCACATATGTACATAGCAGATACATGAAATTTAGTACTCTATACACATAAAAAAATTATATATTTAAAATCAATTAAAAATTAAATAACATTAAAAACATGTTACCTATCTCTCCTCTCCCCTCGCAGGGAGGCATGGGCATGTATGGGTCCCTAGAAATGTTTATTTCGGCATAGAGGTAGTCCTCTATCTTCAGAATATGTCATTCCCACCAGTCAAAAAATGTGTCATCAAAGGCCTCTATGGTCCTCCCTCCCCCCTATCGTGGAAGCAATGTTATCCATCTGCATACCATTGGGAAGGAGGCCACATGCCCTTGCACAGTCTCTCTAGGACTAAGGCTAGGAACCCTCTCGAAGAGGAAGGAACACAGAATAGTGCCAAACCCAAAGTTATTGTTGTTGCATTGCTGGCACACTGTCCGTTGTCTCTTCATGCATGTAAGCATGGTCGTGCTCCATTCAAATATATGGGCCTCCTGGCATTGAATAACACAGTGCATGTGTGATCGAGAAGCCTGGTGTAGGGTGGAGGATCTAGTAATCCACCCAATCACTAGTAATATCACTCGTAGAGTCAAGCTTGTGATCTTGTGAATCGACACCTGAGAACCTACCTTCTCAGTGCCATACTCACTGTACATCCAAATGTAATCCTCAATGATGAAAGGCCCAAGGGGAAATGCTCATAGATTGACTGGTTCCCCTCTCCTCGAGAGGATATTCAAGAAGTAGATATCCTCAGTCGTCGTAGTCAACGACTATCCCTCTACCATGACTGCCTCTGCATCCGGGTGCCAGTAATCAACAAGGGAGTTCAACAATCTGGGTTGTTCCCTCATAAAAGGACACTGGAAGAACTTCCATATCCCACACTGTTTCAGTGCGACGATGGATGTAGGGTCCTCTTCGACCACTATGTCTATATCCTCGTGTCCCCTCTCCCTCCAGTGGACATACATCCTGTTGCATGGAAAATTGAAGGGAGTCAGCTCTTGATTTTTAATTTTTTCCAAGATTTTAAGGGTGTACGTGCATTGTTTTTGCCTCAGTCACATATGTACGTGGGAATAATGTTTTCTGCCTAAGTACATACACGAGCTATCCTTGGAAAACCCACATATACACAGGGCCGTTATTTTTAGGAGAGCGTGCCCCCTCAAAAAAATAATTAAATGCATAATTGAAGAATTGAATTGCAAGAGGGATGGAATTATACTTACTTGCTCCAAGCAAAATTTCGTTTCATCCACTGAAGCTCGCATAATCAACTTCTTTATCAAAGGGTTTTTTTCTCCTTTTGGTCAATGTTCAAAATGCAATGGTGAAAATGAGCTGTCGGCTTCTATTTATAGACTTTTTTGGCCCTGACACTTTTTTTACCCCCTTTGTCATTCTTCCTGGCTTGGAAATCACTTGGTTTCGATTCCAAGTTTCTTGTTGGATGTTATGGTACCTCTTTTTCTTTTGGTTTGATAATTTTTCGGGGGTGGGTAACCTTTTTGTATCCTTTGTTAAAAGTCATTTTTTCCAACTTTTTTCATATAAGTTAGGATTTCATCTCCACTTTCTGCATCCCATTGTCTTTTCCTCTTTTCCATAGGATCGACCCCACCAAAGTGCGACAAAAAACCTTCATATTTTCTCTATAAGTGTCATAATTAGGTGGTAGATCCTACCTTTACATGGATTCCCTAGGTAGATCCTTGTTTCATTTTGGCATCCATGTTGTCAATAATGACTATACGCTCGGGAGTCCTTGTTAGTCCTGTCATGATTATGATATTGAGCCTCATTCCTATGATGCACCATCATTCTTGGCCTCACCCTCAGGACTCCCAAATGAGCACGCTTTGTTTTCTTTCAAGCTCGCTTTACAATTTGAAAGCAACATCTGACAAGATTGTATTTATGCTTTTCGATCTTGTCTGTATTAACTAATAAAAGTAGCCCCCTGGAGTCTTATTTAATCCCTTTTTAGACTCTCTAAACATGAAAATATTTTTGAGTGATCTTGTTTCCCTTCACACTCACCAAAATCAAATTTGAAGGCACATCTATCTGGCAGTAGTTTACCCATTTTTTGGTCTGGATGGTCAATTTCACGAATAAAGGTATGTTCTAGGAACTTCACTTCGCTAGAAGAGTATTCCCAAGCATAATTTTAACCCTTTTTCAGGCCTGAGGGACTAAAGATTCAAAAAAGGAACATTCTCCTTGGTTTTGGTTTATCACCTTTTTCAAGCCTTGGAGATTACTTACGAAAAATGAACCCCCACAGAGTCCATAGTTATGCTCTTTTCAAACTCCCTAAAATTGAAAAGATCGTCGACTGACCTTGTTCCTTCACACTCATTAAATTGGTCCAGAAGAACTGTTAATATTATGGTAGCTACAGGAGGTATTTACCTCCATGTGTGAACCTGACAAGAATAGAAGATTCCAAAAAGAAAGAGAAAACCCTAATGCATTGGCTAATAACCCTAGAAGTCTTGTCGGCTCAAGAAGATAATTTAAATTAGGTTATTAGCCTCCAAGAGAAGAAGTTGGCCAGAAGTAATAATAATATACTGAACATACACATATCTAGAAGGAGAAGTCAGCCCCAGCAAATCTGGCAAAACCAGTATAAATACAGAGCGCCAGTTCTCATTTGACAGCATCTCAGAATTGCAGTTCCCAGTTTGGTGTGCACTGTAGTTCTAGTTTGGTGTGCATGTGTGGAGGAGAGATGCAGGTGCAGCTGTTGTAGCTAGCAGTTTCAGTGTTGGCTTGGACTATCTCTTGGGTAGGGTTTGGACTATCTGATCAACTATTGTTGGTGCGCTATCCTTGGAGGAAGATGCACTACACATTGCTTGGCTATCTAGCCTAGGGTTTGCTTCTGGAGTAATTCTCAATCAAGGTTAAGGTGCTCAGAGGGTGGCTTCGGCCTATGGTTGGGTGACGAGGGTATCGTCAATGGTAAAACGAGCACACCATCTTCTATATTCTAACAAGAACATCTATTGGCATGAGTTTAACCCTTTTTCCATCCTGTAGATTATAGCGGAAAAAGGTACGTATCGAGAGATTCGTCTTGCCGAGAGAGTTCTCCTTAGTAACTTTTGTACTTTTTCAGGCTAAGGAGACTAAACTCATAAAACGGTTGTAAGTCCATAGTTAATCTCTTTTCAGACTCCTTAAAACTGAAAATATTGCTGAGTGATCTTGTCTTTGTCACACTCATTAAAATGGTTTTGAATGGATGTCTTTTCGGTGCAAGTTTACCCATTTTTCGAACCAAATAGACTATATCCGAGAAAGGTACTCCTTGGAGTCTTCTTTTACATTTTTTTAGACTCTCTAAATGTGAAAAAACTACCAAGCTTACCTTCTCTGGGCTCATAAAATTTACATTGAAGGGGTCTCATTGTGTCTTTCTTAATCACATTTTCATCTCTACGTCTTTTGCCTAATGTCAACTCCATGTTGCTCTCAACTAAACCTTTGAAGCATGCCTTATATGCAAGCCTTGTATCACTTCTTTCCTCCATGACTTAACACGTTGACCCATGGAGTAATTTTCCCCGAGTGTCCTTTTCCTGCACATGTATCGTTGCTCTGAGAATTAGTATTTTCCTTTCACTTGGAACTAGTATGCTTGCTTGCATCAATCATTCCTCCTTTGTAACGTAGCATTATTTTATTCTTTTTCAAGCTCTTAAAAAATTGAAAAGGACAATATAAATAAAATATCCCAAAAAGAGGGGACGAGGAATATGTATTCTTTTTTCAGCAGCACAAAGAGTCGCCCTTGGACAAAGAACATTCTTCTGTTTGTTCGTCAAAGAATTGGGATCTATTATGACCTTAGGGAGTTGTTCTTGCTACATATAGTTGTGTCTTCCTCCATTTGGTTACTCTTCCAAACACATGGAGAGTTTACGTTGCCTCCTGCATCATGAACTTATTTCAATGTCATGCTTCCTAAGTCTGATCATATTTTTTTATTTTGTACAAGGGAAGTTTCACCCATCCCGAGTTGGCCTTTCTGCAATTTGTCTCTTGACCTCATGAGTCAGCCATCCCGAGAGTCCAGTCAAGTCCTGATTCAAAATCAAAGAAGTTCTCTTCCTGACCATCGAGATCCTCACGTATTTTCCTAACGAGCCGTCAAAGACCTAAGGGTAGTGAATTCATACACTCCCATTGTACTCTTACATGAGTTTTGAAGATCTTGAATTTGTTTCTCGAGCTATGAAGGCTTCATCTCCAGCCATCGGGCATCACTAGATTCTTGAAGATGGATACTATACTTGTATATCTTCGACTGATTTTAAGATGTAGATCCACTGTGTATTGCTCACAAATACACTTTATATAGTTATATGACATGGATCTACATTGTATTTGATTGGAAACCATGATTTATTTCATCCTAAGCATGGGTATGCCCGCCTTGGAGAGACAATTGTTGTTTTGCAGATGGCACCTCTCGAACTCTGGTCCCGAGATCACTTGATTTCGTACATTGGTGAAGATATTGTAATGTATTTCGGCCATCAGTTTCTCTTTTGAACTCACACATTAGGGGGAATCTATTATATCCCTAAAATTCCCTACTCTTGCATACATGGCCTTGGCCCTCTTACTTGCATATTTTTCAAAAGCACTGCTGAGAAGATCTTCTTAAAAAGCCATTTTTTGGAAGATGTACGCAACCTATACCATTACATCCCACGTACATAGTATTGTTGCACCACTAAAACTAGCTTATATATGCATGTTGCACCATTATAGCCCGCGTATGCTTGCAAAAGTTGCAAAAAATAAAAAGTTGCAAGGAATTCGTTGAAATTCATGGGATATTGGAGGTTTCCCAACTAATCCACCTTCTATAGCCCATCACCCAAACGAATAACCATCCTTTTGGCATAATAAATGAGATGTTTGGGTCTCATTTAAAATATAATCATAAGAACACTAAGACTCTGTCCGATTTCACTTCCCCTCGTTGCCCAAGATATTGCTGCCTTTCATGAGATATTGCCTCTTCATACCCTCATCAACCCCTTATTCCTCCATTCATCCCATTCCCTTCCATAGAATATATCAGAAGGTTGAGAGAAGAAGTCCATACAAGGTGCACTTGGAGCATGGTAAAGAGGATCTCGGACCAGGCTCTTGGAATGGTAGCTGACTCAGATTGTAAGGTATAATATTTGTATTATGAATAAAAGAATCACATTTTCCTGTCCCAAATGATAGTTTCTTGAGTACTTTTATTGACTTATAATTGACATTCAAACATCTAACCCTAACTTATATATGGAATAGCATGCTTGTATTTCTTTGTTTACCTATCTTTGGATGCAGGTCATCCCTGGGAGGAGACATATAGTCAATGGAACTTCCAAGTGCGAGGAGATCATCACCAGACGTGGGATTAGAGGTATGGTTACCTGATCTCTTCTCTCTTTTCTTTCTTTATATTAGTTCTGGTATGTTTGGGGTAGTATAGAGAATTGATTAGATTTTAGACGATTATTCTCTCTATCTACATCTTGAACCCTGGTGTAGTTAAAGAGGGGTTTTTCCTGCTAGAAAATGGAAATGTTTCAGTGGCAGTGAGTGAAATAGTAGGCTCCTCGAAATCAGATCAAGTCCTCCTAGTATCAGTTGAATCAACAAAAATATCCCCTGCATCCTGAAGAGTAGTCTATGCCCACTTGGGCCTCTTCTCTAGCTCTTCATCTTCATATGGATGCTCTGACTCTGCATTTGCCTATATTGACTCTGTATATAGATCATCTAATTCGTATGAATCAAAAATCTCATCTAAAGAAGAGTCAGAATGTGCATTCTCATCATCTCATAGAGGTGGAAGAATGAAGGTGTCTGCATGCAACTGTTGAGGTACATGTGAGACAATTTCCTCGAATTGAACACTTCACTCAATGATGAGTTGGTCCGAGGAAAGATCAATAAGTCTATATCCCTTCACACCATTGGGGTATCCAAAAAAAATATACTCAGTGCTCTGTGGATCAAGTGCCTTCCTCTTTTCAGAGGGAACCAGGGCCCATGCACGTGAACCAAAAATATGAAAGTGGGTCACCTCCAGTTTGAGGCCTCTCCAAGCCTTGTAGGGGGTATTATCCTTGAAATATTTATGGGGAGATTTGTTTTGGATGTATTTTTCACAATTAAGTGCTTCGGCCCATAGTCTCTATGGTAGTGACTTTGCATGCAACATGCAAGATGCCATCTCTTTTAGAGATCTAGTTTTTCGCTCAGCAACTTTGTCTTGCTGTAGAGTATAGGGAACTGTGTGCAACAATTGAATCCCTACCTCATGAAAAATATTCTAGATATCATGATTGACATACTCACCCTTGTTATTAGTTCAGAGGACATTGATTTTATTTCATGACTGTGTCTCAACCAAGGCTTTGAAATATTTGAGGTGTTGAAAGACCTCGAGTTTTTGCCTGAGAAAGTAAATTCATGTGAAACATGAGAAATCATCAACATAAATGAGAAAAAAACTCACTTTGTTGATAGATGGATATGGAAAAGGACCCATGAGGTCACTATGGATCATATCTAAAGGGGCATAAGGTCTCTGAGTCTTTCCTTTGTCAAATTTCTCTTGAGGGTGTTTTCCAAGAACACATCCCTCACAGATTCCTTTGGAGAAATGGATGTCTGGTAGATCTTCAACCAATATTTTCTTAATAAGTTGTTGCATATATCTGAAATTAAAATGTCCAAACCTTTTGTGCCATATCCTACTACTTTCATCAGCATGGGTAAGAAGTAAAGCATAATCTAGTTCAATAAATTCAGAAAATATATATAATATAGATTGATGATTTACCTCACTGGTAACAACCCTGGAATTGGTTTGCATGTCATAGATGTCCACTACATTTGGTGTGAATATGAATTTATTTCTGGTGCTGGAATTCGTCATATGGTACACAGAGAGAAGATTGACGAAAGTTTTGGGAACATGCAACACATTCTCGAAGCTTTCATTGGTAAGTTCAATCCTTCCTTTGCCGGTGACCTCGACTGGAGAGTTTTCCCCCATCAGAATAGGAGGACCTTTGCATGCATCCAATGAAGAATAGACTTCTTTTGTGGCAACCATGTGATGTGATGTGCCTAAATATATGATCCAAGCATCTAGAGAGGAGTTGATGGTAATCAAGGCATGACTAGAATTTCCTTTCTTGGGATTCTAATCTTATGGGTTCTTCTTCTTGGCACCCTCAGGGATGCGATCTCCAAGGTTTTTTTTCTGAAGTATTTGAGTCATTAGATCTATTTTTTTCTGCATGCATGCAGATTCTGGATGGAATCCTTTATGGAAGTACGTGCATTTTCCCCCTTTTCTTCCCTTTCCACCTTTGGATCTAGAGGCATCGGTGAAGGGTTTTGAGTACCCTTCCTTCTTCGAAAGTGCATGAGATTTCATTTTGTATTTATATTTATATTTATGATATTGATGGCTTCCATCTTTCAGAGTAAGTGCATGTGCCTTTGGGCCTTTGATTTTTCCCATGTTGATGAGCTTGGTTTGCTCTTGTGTCAGGGATTCGATAAAGTCCTCAAGAGAAGGCATCTTCCAGGTGGCTCCAGAGGAGAATTTCATTGAATGGAATGTTGATACGAACATGAAGAATTCAATACCAAGTTTGGAGAGAATGGTGAGAACCATTTTTTTCTCCTCCTTAGATTTATCAACCCCGTAAGCTTTGAGTTGCAATAGTAAATCCTTGAATTTTGTAAAGAAATCTTGGATATTGTCGAAGTTTTTGGATCCAATGTGAGAAATTACACCTCCATCATGTGTCCCCTCATCTCATCCCTTTTTTGAAAGATCTCTTCCAAGGTGTTCCAGGATTTATTGGGGGTTTTATAGGAAGATATGTGAAAAGGAGATCAGGAGGAATAAGACTGCAAATTCTCCTGAATGCTTCATCCACTCGATTTAGATACTTCTATTTTTCTATGTCTGATTTTGGTTATGTGTATGCATTCAAGGTTAACCTGTACAATCCTATGGTTCAGAGATGTATGAATATTTTTTCCTTCCATGCAAAGTAATTGTAAGGTGTAAGAATGAACTCTTTTGGGAAATCTATATTTTCGCTGTCTTCAATCTTTTGTACCTGCAAAAAATTTGGTGTAGCTTTTTCTTGGCAGGATGTCGGATCTAATAACATGCAAATGTGTTGAACATGAAAAGAATAGATCTAGCTATAAAATAACACACACATTTGCATAGAGAAATTGAGAAAGAAGAAGAAAGAGAGAAAGAATGGAAGAATTCTCATTAACCGTTATGAATAATGAATAATTTACACATGATATACTATGTATAACTCAATCAATTCACATTGGAGGAGAACCAATGCACCATAGTGGTGGTCTAGAGTGATCTGGACACACACCAATAGTTACGGGACTAAACTGCTACCTAGTCTAGTCTCTCAAGTAGTTACGGGAGTGAACTTCCACCTAGCTGAGTTAACTAGTCAACCAGTCTTCAATTAACTGACTGAAACATAGTGTAGTGAGGAGTAGATCAAGGAATAAAGGGTAATCCGCCAGTTTGGTGATGAAACCAAGGATAATACGCATTATCATGGTGATGATACCAATGTTGTATGGTGACAAAACCAATGCAACATCTAGACTCAACTCAACTAGTCAAATTGAAGTGTCAACTGAAGAGAATATTCTCCAGGTGGAATATTCTCCCCTAAACTTTAGGAGACTGAATAATGAATAATAAAAATAGGAAAAACCTTAGGAACTTAGGAAAAATAAATCCTAGGGTTGTGTCAAGTAAATCCAACATGTGGAACTTGTGACAGACAATATTTTGACCGAAGATGTAAACTGAATATACAGAACTACCACATGCAAAGAGGATTATATCAACCCAATTGAAGATGGAATGATTAGTTGGAGGAGAATTAGTTCTTGTGCTTCATACTTTGACATAGGACTAGAAACTTGGCAGCTATGACTACATGAATTATCTACTAAGAGATGTTCTAGAATGACGTGCACACTGAGATGGGTTGGTACACAGGTAAGAGAACGTTCTAATTTTTATGTCTTGAATGATTTAGAAGAATTTTCAATGATGTTTGAAGTAGGTTTTATGGTAAATCAGAGATCACCAACATTATATATTTCTTTAAAATCCACACCTACAAGATGGTGGGGTACACACAAGGAAAACATAAACAATTGGTTTCAGTGCAAAAGGTTACTGCGCATCAGATTCGACGCAAAGCACAAGCATAGATATGAGGATAAAAATGAGGGATTTGGACAACCTCAAGAACATGTAGATAAGTGAATAGTTCAATGGATATTAGTACCACCATAAGAATGGCCACACCATTTTATTCATATACTAGAAGGAATTCCGAAGAACTGGTACACAGAACATGAACAACGCAAATAAACGACAAACTGGGAAGAGATACAATAGAAGTTTGTAGTTACATTTTCCTTTGAGCATGACATTCCAGAGATAGATACAACGCTGAAAGTGGTAAGAGATAGGATATTTAAAGAACCGGAGTTTGAAATAGTTCCATCATATTAGAAGCAGGCTAGACAGACAGTTAAACAACTGTTACACTGTTATCACATTGCAGAAGAGGAAGATCCAACATGAGATAATCCGCACAATATATAGATCCCATAAGTGGAAGGTGAAAGGGATGTATAATGTCCCAAGTTGTATTCATAATATTATGTTGCACCATTAAAGATGAAGAAGGTCAACGTTGGAACTATATAAAACCCAAAGATGGCTAGTATTGGAGATTATTGGGATAATCAGACAGTAGAAAGGATCACAGAATTACTGCATGAGTACAGTGACTTATTTCCAACAAAATTCTCAGAGATGAAGGTATTAGCATGAGATCTAGGTGATATGAAGACACATTTGAATCTAGAAGCCAGATCTATCATAAAGATACCTTACATATTGAATCCAATATACAAAGAGAAGGTGAAGACCGAAATTGACAAGATGCTAGAAGCCGGTGTTATCGAACATGTAGAAGAGATAGAATGGATCACTATGATGGTGGTGTAGGAAAATAAGCAAGGAGGGGTCATGATTTGTTTATATTTGAGAAAATTGAATGATACTTGCCTACATGATCCTTTTCCTACCCCATTTACAGACGAAGTTTTGGAGAATGTACAAGGTCAAGAATCTTATTATTTTACAAATGGATTTTTAGGTTATCATTATATCATAATAGCACCAGAAGATCGAAATAAGACAACAATTTCTACAGAGTGGGTATCAATTGTAGTATACAGTTATTCCATTTGGATTGAATAATGCACCAACCATTTTTTCAAGGGTAGTAGTAGTAGCTTTTAAGGACTTCATTAACAAGTTTTTGGAGGTTTACTTAGATGATTGGACAATGTTTAGTTTATTGAAGGATCATTTTGAACTATTAAGGATGATGTTGGAAAAGTGAATACAATGTCATATATCATTAAATATTAAGAAATGTTTTTTCAACACACCTTTTAGGATTTTTTTAGGACATGTGGTGTGTAAATAGGATCTGTTGGTTGATCCTGCTAAAATTGTTGTCATAGTTAACTTACCACCACCAAAGTTAGTGTGGAAGTTGAAGAGTACATTGGGCCATACAGGGTATTATAGAAATTTCATAAGAGGATATGCACAGATCACTGCACCAATGGAGAAGTTGCTAAAGAAAGAAACTAAGTATTAGTGTAACAAGGAAAGCCATGAGAGTCTAGATATTTTAAAGGAGAAGATGGTTACTACACCGATTTTAGTATCTCGATATTGGGAAAACTAATTTCATATGCATGTTGATGCATTTGCAATAACATTAGGAGTAGTACTAACCCAACCAGGAGAAGGTGATATAGATCACACTATTGCATTTGCAAGAAGAGAGTTATCATATTCAGAACAGGTTTATAACACTATAGAAAGGGAAGGGATAGCTATTGTGTATGCTTTGCAAAAATATAGACATTACTTGTTAGGGAAACATTTTAATATGTTCACAGATCATTCTTCTCTAAGATATTTAGTTAATATGCCAGCGTTGGGGGGAAGGATATCTAGATGGATACTTTTGTTTCAAGAATTTGATTTTGAAGTTGTGGTGAAGCCTGAAAGATTGAATGCATAACCATATCACTTATCGAGGATCACTAATGGAGAAGAACCTAATAACTTGGAAGATAAATTTCCAGATGCATATTTGTTTCAGTACATATAGTTGATGAGAATTTTGATGACATTATTGAGTTTTTGAGTACATACTTTGCACCAAGAGAATTTACTATTGCACAAACTAAAAATTTGGTGGTCAGAGTTGCATATTATCAGTTGATTGCAGGTCATTTATACAAACTAGGCACAAACAACATCTTCAAAAGATGTGTGATGGATCATGAAAGACCCATTATTTTGGCAGAGGCACATGAAGGAATTGCAGGAGGGAAGTATGCAGGAAAAACTACTATGCAAAAGGTATTGCACACAATATTATGGTGGAAAATAGTTGATAATGATTCAAAAAAATATTTTCAGAAATGTGATGTTTGTAAAAGAGTTGAGAAACCATTCAGTAGGGATGAAATTCCATTGAGACCTCAAGTAACTTTACAATTGTTTGATAAATGGGAAGTATATTTTTGTAGGTCCAATTAATCCACCAACAAGAAGATAATGAGCCATATATATTATTAGAAAAACATAATACTTGAACAGATGGGATGAGGGAGCACCAGTCAAGGATTGCCATGCAAATATGACAATGCGCTTTTTATTTGAAGAAGTAGTGACAAGGTTTGAATGCCCAAGAATATTGATGAGTGATCAAGGGATTAACTTCATCAACAATACAATTGAGGCAGTTCTTGAAGAGTTTAAGATACATCACCAAAAGAGTACTCCTTATCACCCACGAGAAAATGGGACAGTAGAATCCTTTAACAATATTTTGGAGAATTCCTTGACAAAGATTTGTAATGTAAATAGAGATGATTGGGATTTCAAGGTACCAACAGTACTTTGGAATTATAGAACTGCCCACAAGAAGCTAACAGGGAAGACACCCTTTATATTGTTGTATGGATAGGACACAGTAGTTCCCTTAGATTATTTGATACCAAGTATGTGCATTGAAACAATTACAGATATGACAGAAAGGGGCGCAACAAAGGAAATATTGACTCAACTGATGGAATTAGAAGAGGACAAAATCATGGAAAATTTCCATAAGAGGTACAAAAAGAAAAGGATAAAGCCCTGAATGACAGACACATCCATAAGAATAAGTTTAAGTAAGGAATTTTGGTTCTCCTCTATGACACTAAGTATTTTCAAAACCCAGGGAAGATTAGAATGCATTGGCTAGGGACATATTAGATAAATTTTGTCACATATGGAGGTGTTGTACAACTGCAAGACTTGGCAAGCAATGATGCTCAAGGAATGGTGAATGGTAGTCAACTGAAACTGTATAGGTACAATCGAACTACTAACCCTCGATAGTTGCAACGCAAGAAGTAGATTTGTGCATATTGTAAATGGTAGGAGATAAAAGAAGAAAAAGGAAAAGAAAAGTAGAAAAATGAAGAAAAACCAAAAAAATAGGTAGTTAGAAGAATAAGTGATAGACATATAGTTGGGAATGATAGTGAAAAATGAGGAAGGAAATTGGTGTGAAATAATTCATAAGACTACGCGCAACAAAATTTAAACACTACGTGACAAGACGAAGAATAATCGAAAAAGTGAAAAAAAAGAAGGGTGAACCACGGTAAAAACCCTGTGACACAATTGTGTCTGAATGTATTTGTTATTTCTGCACTTATGGTTACATGGTTAGAACATAACCATTTTTTGGATGTATGGGCTGATCTGGGTTCTACCTTATTTCTCCAACAAAACCATTTTCACCATCATCCCTTTTGGTAAACCAAAATGATATACCACACACAGAGTGCACAACGCAGTCTCACATGGGATGGTTTATGGGTGACTACAAGGCACATGTGTCTGCAGTCATGGAAGGGATTGGGATTGTTTTTCTTATTTCTATTTCTAATTAACCATGCATTTTATCATACAATTCATCATATCTACTAATTTATTCATTCATATTGTTCATCCTGCATTCATATTTCTAGTTTGCACTATAATTGAAACCATTCATTCATCTAACCATTTAAACATAAGTTTATAATTAAAAAAGATATTCAGACACAATTGCATCAATTTTTTTTTTACCGTTGGTCACCCCCCCTCGGGCTATCTCCACAAAGATCTTATTTTATTTCTTCTTCATCATCAAAATGGCACTACATGCATTACATCATAGAATAGTAGAGAGTAGTGAGGCAAACCATTGTCACACCAAGATCCATAGTTTGTGACCTGATGCTCGGTTACATAAACTCCATCCAAGCTCCACAACTCTCACCAAAATATCAACTCAAAACACAAAAAAGGACTCCAAAAGATACTAAAGATATGATAATACTCTCAACATCAGATCTCTCAATCTACCTTATGAAGTTTATTTTTATACTACAAAAATGGGTTAAACACCATTACAATAGGACTCCAAAACCCTAACCCTAACATGGAAAGGATTTTCCACCTATGCTCCGGATTTCCAAAAATCTTGTTGCATGATGCTTCCTTTTCCCTTTGTCTCACTGGTCTTCCTTCTTTTCTGGCGTGCGTTGTTCCCTTTGGCCCACTATGCCTCGCTTGCTGCACTTTCTCCCAAAAATGCCTAGTCCAATACCCACTTATCGAATGCTTACAATGAAACTTGTGGATTTAATGGAATTTCATCTCGCCTAGATGGTTTAACCACTTGTTGGAGGATGTCACAGGACTGACAATACTCCTTCGCATCCTTGTGCAATGTGGTCCACCACAACCATGCACATAAAATCTTATGTGTTGTAGCTTTTCCTATGTAATTTCCTCCAACAATCCCATCATGCACTTCCTCTAGTATAAAAAACCTTTCATGTTTCAATACACACCACCTCAATATTCCATCTTTCCCTAGCTTATACACGTTCCATGTAATCAACTGATAGTCTGTTTCTTTCACTACCAATTGTTTCTTCTACGGGATTTTCATGTCGGAGGGGGATGCACATGTATTTAGTAACTCCACAATGTTTGCGAAGTAATCATCCACCATTCTTACTGCAAATAATTGTGCATATGGGAAATTATCATGTAAATTACATGCATCCTCTCCTGATAGTATGCGCGAGAGATGACCAAGTCCTGCATTCAACTTCCCTGGTTTTACTATGACCTCAAAGTCATATTCCTAAAATAGTAACAACCATCCTCATATTCTTCCTCCTAAGACAAGCTTATTGGATAAGTACTTTAATGTAGAATGATCTATATACACCTTGAAATAAGACCCAAGTAAGTAATGTCAGAACTTATGTCATGCATAGACCGTGACCAAGCCTTCCCATTCTGTAGTGGTATAATTTTGTTTCAATAGAGATAACTTCCTACTTGCAAACACAATCAGATATTCGATGTCTCCTTCTCTTGGTTGTGAGAGTACTGCACCCAGTGCAATGGATGATGCATCAACATGGACATGGAACTCCTTGGTCCAGTATGGAAATATTAAAATGGGTGGCTGACCAGTCTCTATTTTAACATGTCGATCCCCTTCTGGCAGTCCTCATTCCGTTGGAACTTGGCTTCCTTCTTTAGTAACTTTTCCATGGGTGTTGTAATCTACATGTATCCTTTGATAAACTTCCTGTAATAGCTTGTATGGCCCAAATTTTCTCTTAATTGTCTGAATGATATTAGTTGCGCCAACTCCAGAATAATTGTGATCTTGGTTGGGTCAACCAATAGGCCTTGTTTGCATACTACATGTCCTATTAGAATTCCAAATGGTGTAAAAAAGTTACATTTATTCAATTCCAATGAAATATGACATTTTTTGCATCGATATAACATAAGCCAAAGTACTTCTATATGATCCTGCAATAAGTTGAACACCTTCAAATCATCTAAATAAACTTCCAAAAAATGATGGATGAACTCCTTGAATGTTTCCACTACCACTCTAGAAAATACCACAGGGGCATTATTCAATCCAAATGGCATCACCCTCTACTGATAACTACCCCATTATGCCGCAAATGTGGTTTTGTGTCTATCCTCCTACGCAATATTTATCTGATGGTATCTAGATAATCCATCTGTAAACGAATATGGTTTTTGACCTACTACATTGTCCAGTACATCATCTGTGAATGGTGTTGGGAATGGGTCATGTAAGCATGCATTATTAAACTTCCTTAGAACCATGTAGATCTGAATTCCTTCGATCTTGTTTTCCTGAACCACCATTGGGATAATCCACTCAGACTCTTCTACTGGTTCAATAATTCCTACATCTATCATCTTTTCTATTTCATTCTTCACCTTCTCCTTATACCTAGGATTCAATCTGTAGGGTCTATGTTGTATTGGCTTGGCTCCAGGTTTAAGTGGAATCTTCATCTCACCTAAATCACCTGCTATCCCTTTCATCTCAGAGAATGTGGTTGGAAATAAGTCTTGATATTCCCGTAATAAGTTTTCCACCTTCTCAATTGTCTCATCGTTCCAATAGTCTCCTATCTTTGCAAAATTAGGATTCTTCGTTGTCCCAATGTTGACTTTATTTGTCTTCATAGGTTGTGTGTATACGATGGATACCAGCTCTAGCCATTCTACTACATGTGTTCCTTATTTTTCTGGTACCTCCACATTCCTGGGATATTCTTCCTCTGTGACATTATAGCATTCCAATAGATTATGGACCGTCAATTTGGCTTTGTGCCCACTGCCTAAGGGTACTTATTCCATCGATTCTACCTTCGAGAATATCTTTGTTTGGATGGCCTGTAGTGCTGCATGTATGGAGGGGGATTCATGTTCAAATGACAATATGATTTCAAATATCTGTACCAATCCTTTCCATTTTGTTGTCTCCCTATGCATCTCCAATTCAAAATACCAATTCCTCGAGATTGTATCCAAGAAGTGTATGAATTGGTGCGTCCACTCTGTCTCTAATTTTGAGCACCATAAAAATATACATCTTCTTATGTGACTTGTTGGGTCACCCTCTCCTATGTATTTCTACACACCTTCTACTTCCTCGTTCCCAAATCATATCTACATAATTCTACTACACTGTGCCTAGTCCTTCATTCCCTTTCTATGCATGACCCACCATCTAGTTGGCGTTGCTTTTAAGACGACATCCAGTGCCAAAAGCCTTTGTTGTTCAGGTACCTGTAAATCAAGTGATTTTATAAACATATCAATCTTAGTTAGTCCATCATACCTGGGTGGGTCACATAGATCTATGTCAATCCAATGTAAGGATAATTTGTATGTGCACATTGTCTAGTTGATACTTCATGCATCCTCTGCTGCCAATTCTGTAGACCGGATTCTAAATATGATTTGCACAAAATGATACTTATCCAACTAAGCATGTCATCTGTTTTTGGGTCGACATAATCCTCCATCTGTGCAGTCAGATTATATAAATTTTCTATGTCATTTCCTCTTACCGACTATGTGTATCTCTTCCCTTTTGATGGGTCCAAAGGTGCAGTAACATTTAGATCCCCAACCTTGAAGATCGCATGTCTCTTTTTCAAGTTAATGATTTCTTGATTATCGAATACCCATTCCAATCCCATTAAATTTGGATATGGTTGACTATCGTCTACGATCTTAATAACTTCAAAGTATTCCATGGTGTGCACCCCATCTATGTTCATAGGTATTCCCGTTATTCTCCTAATCGAGACTATCTTATGCTTATTTCTGAGCCTTAACTAAACATGGGACCATATTAGCTCAGGTTCTCCCTTAATATCCCATGTCTATTTAAGTAGTACATTCACATCCGATCCTAAGTCTATAATAACATTATCCACATCGTATTCCCCAATCTGTGCATTAAACCTGAATTCCCTATTGGTTCTATTCATGTGCATTACCTGATTTACCATTTGCTGTGTGACAGGGGTGTCCCTTCCTTTTGCGCATTGATAAATCATGTTATATAATATATTGAGCATAGTTCTATCCTTCATCAGTTCTACACAACTCTTTAAGAATTCGGTTAGTGTACTTGTGCACTTGACTTTTTAGGTACTGTTGGGTCTTCTATATGAGGTAGAGATGATGTTGACGTGTCCCCATGTGGTTCAATCATTTCCTTTATTTCTCTCTAATATCTCTCTTTTTCTTGTTGTTGATTGAATGTTCGCATAGGCCCTCCTGACTTTCTTACCCATTGCTCCATTTGGTTTCCTTGAGTTTCCATATCTATGCATGTCTGAGCTCCTCCATGAGTAACAACTATGATTTTTGGTCCTTCACCGCATCTTTCAACTGATATCATGTGCACATTCTAATTCTGATGTTGATTCTGGTTTGGATTGCCTCTAGCCTGCCATTTCGCAACTAGTTGGGGTAGTCCTCCATGACGTGATCCAGTGCTCTGTAATATGTGCATGTGTTACACGGGTTATAGAAATCTCGGGCCAAGTATCCAGACTGATTATAGTTATAAAAGATAATCGATCCTCGTCCTCCTCTACCAAAAGTCCCTCTACCTCGGCCTCTGCCAAAATTTACTTTGTCCCCCTGATTAAAACCTTGTTGACCATTATACTGCATGATATTCCCATCTGCACCAGTATTCTCTTACTGGATCATGTATCTATCCGATGTGTTCTCTCTTAGTAAGTAGAACACACGACAGTCTTTCTCTTCATTCCCTACCAACTTGCAAAAATTGTAAAAAAACATTCTTTGGGGTACTTTGGTATTTTTGGAGTAATGGACATTCAGTGCGATGATGGCCCCATTTCTTACATATCTCGCACTATTCTCCTCTATTTAGTGGATTCGGTGCTCCAGCTGCCAATTATTGTGCCAAGGCTGGGAATTCATCCTTGTGATGACCTTCCATCCTGCACTTCGTACACCAAACCTATTTTTGTTTTTTCCCTTCCCTCAGTAAGCTCGACCAAATGGATTGTTAATTCAACCAACTACGTCTAAACCTATGTCATTCCTCCCGTGTCTCCTGTCAGTGATGCTTCTAGTTTCATTACAATCTCTAGCGTCTCTTGCTGTGACATAACCTTCTATTGAATCAGGGGCCTCCGAATGTGTGGTAGAAGTACAACAATAATCCACTCTTGATGTTGTTGATCCATAATTTGGAACATCAATCTCCCCATTACATCCTTAAAGAACTAATCAAAATCCCATATAGACACTATTTGTACCTATTTGATCTCTTTTAGTTCAGTGATGTACTGCGACTCTAACTTTGGATTTTTGAACTCCTTTAATAGCGCTTTCTTTATCTCTTCCAAGGTCATGGAATGTCCCATAGGCATAATTATCTATAACTTCATATACCATACCAACGCATAACCTCTAAATGTTGTTGCTAACTACACAATTTGTATGACATCGTCTTGTATGTTTTTAGCGGCCCAAACTGTTTCACAGACAAACAAATGTTGTTCTAGATCCTATGATCCTACTCCCTTAAATTTAGGAAGTCTAAGTGTATTTTATATTCCCTCCATGTTGGTTTGTGTATTCCCTCCTCTCGGTGATGTCGGTGGACTTCGATTTTGACTTTGCGTACTACTTCCATTATTTTGACTACTACTACTATGTAATCCTTGACTAACGATGATAGCTTTTGATAAGTCTTCAACTGTTATTTCTCACTGTGGTGATGTACACGAGGTTGTGGATTAAACACAAGATCCTTCTTGAGTAGGACTTTCGAGTTCCGCTATTATTGGACTGGACTGAGACTCTTCTTCTTTTCCTCCTCCATATGGTATCTCCATGATTCAGATTTGTGCACAAGGTTCACTTCTTTCAACTCACTGTGTTGTTATTCTCTCCTAGCCCCAATATTTTTCCTCTTATACCTTCTTCCTCTGTGAAATTCTCCAAAATCATACTCTTCCTTTGGTATGCTTCATTCTTGCATCCTCAGTCTCTTCCTTCCTCATTCATTGCTTCCTTCTCTCATATGATTCCTCTGTCATCATCTGACTCCCCCTACATGCGTGGAGCCCCTTTATCCATTAGACTTCATAATCATCATGTGGTTTTCACATAACAACATATTTATCCATATATTTAATGATTTTAAGAACCTACCACACGGTCCTTTGAAAACATTTCTTTTTGCAACAATGTATGATTGAATGCAATCTACTGCAAATTCTATAATATAACCCCCTAATACACTATCTAACGAAAAATCAATTTCTTGAGCAGTTGGGTTACTTACCAAATTCAGTTTTTTTATCAATTCAGGAGACCAATTCTTTGGTTTTCCAACACTAAACCTTCATGTCTTCTAAACCAATCTTTCTAGCCACTACGTCAGAATTTTTGGGAATTCACCAAAGAAAATTTCATGCATGTCCATGAACACATACTTTTTCATCCATTTCCTTTCACTCATCTGAGGTTTCCTATTCTTTTGTAGCATGAATTCATGTTATTTTCATTCCAACCAGTCTATGATTTCATTCTTAGTCATCCTCCAAAATATTCCCTTAATCACAATTTTCAGGTCCCATCAATGAAACCATTTGTTGGGATAAAACTGATCCATGCACGGGTTGTATGACGCAAGGTTCGGTTAAAATGTGACCAAAAAACCCTCAAGACACTGACCCTTTCAACATCACCTTCTTGCACAGATGTAGTCTCACCTGAGGTATCTATTAGGACTACAAGAACCAAGTTTTTGCAGTAGCAAGGGAAAGGGAGGTGGAGGTGAGAATCATTGTTCCTTATCCTCTATCTTAATTATGGTCTTGATTATTACCTAGATTATCATATCCATACATGAACATTGAATCATAATCAATCCATATAATAACTCCATTCTATGAAGTATATAGTTATTCATAAACACATACATACAAGTAAAAAACATAAGACACAATATCCTCTCTAAACTCCTTCTTTATTCATCTTCTTTCTTACTAACTGTCTATTACATTCATGATATTTTCATAACATTGATTCCCTTCTACCCACACTAATATCCCAATCCTGTTACATATTTATACCCAAAATATAGGGCTTAAAACCCTATTATTATCTATCCAAAAATAACCCATTACAATGCATGGCATGGCCAGCTTCAATTTTACTTCTTTTACTTCTTGTTCTTTATACAACTTTCCTTATTTTACTGGCCATTTTCCTTCTTTTACTTCTTGTTCTTTATACAAATTTTGATCCGGGATATTTTCATCGAGTGACTTATAAAGAATTGCATTAAATGAGCATAAATTAAAGTGTACCATTAAATAAGGAAAAGATCAATAATGAAGAGACATAAGCATCAAATCTGAACACAAAAAATTGATAATGGAGTTCATCCCTGGTGGACTATGTCTCTGGGTCCTTCTCTCAAATGGGTAGGATTTTTCATTAACTCAGCAAAATAATTTGGCAAAATACATAAGTATACCTCATTCTGAAATCAAGCTACATAAATAAAATTCAGATTAGAAAATAGACAACACCACTGAATTTGTGGCATTGAATTACCCAAAAATGATTGTCTCCATGCCTTGATTAGACTCTGGCACTCCCAGGCCCAAGAAGAAATTTGTCTCATTTTTTGTGCCCCTACAACCTACAATTAATGCTTGTACTTTCATCAAAATGCATGCCCCCGACTGTACCACACGCGTGCCTCTTCCCCTTGAGCTCTGGGAGGGTGCTCTTTTTAAACATTTTTCCCGGGTGTTATTCACAACATAGGTCGATGGCCCACTGGTTTTGGCGTGAATGTTAAGGCATAGTAGAGGGAGGAGGTCTCAAGGTCAAACCTGCGGGCTTCCTCCTTTTGGATTTGTTTGTTGTAACTATATATATATACCAAAGGTTGTTCCACCAACTTTGGCGATGGCTCTATACAAGGCTCTAATGATTAGTACATGGCCAAATTTGGTGGACCCGCCAATCCAATCACGTGGCAACCCTTGATTGGGCCACGTGGCATCCTCCCATTTGGCCACATCAGCCACTGCTTTGTCATCCTTCCATGTTAGTGCCATGTCATCGTATAGATGCCATGTCACTTCCAAATTTCCATGCCATGTCACTGTATGGACCGTACGGAGTGCCATGTGGAAAAATCCTATTGGTCCACGGATTGGTCCAGAAGTGACAAATATAGGTGACATGTGGCATCCTTTAGTGCTGCCATGTCACCATGTTGATGTCATTCTAATTTCAGCATGACATGTGTCACATCCTTCTCCTATCAAGTGTGCTTTACTGATGATGATTTCATCTGTACGGATGCTGACTCATCCCCCTGCTGATTGGGCTAGGTTGACCAAACTTTGATCGTGACTATATTTCGATCTATAACTCTGTTTGATGAGACATTTGCGTCGTTAGAAAGACTGCAACATGCTCTTCGCGATAATTGTATTTTCACTGAGTTTTGAGAACTTTGATTTTTTTTCCCTCTCTTTATCTGTTGAGGCCATTTTGAGCATCTTGAGTTTCTTATGTGAGTTTTAAGTTATTCTTAGCCTTCTCTGGATCATTTTTGGATCAAGTTTTATGTTTTTCTTCTATTTCTAAAAAGTCACATTGTCGTCCTTTTGCGCTTCCTTCTCTTGCCTGCTTGTATTATCCTTCTGTCTATCTGTTGTCTCCATCCTTTGCGTTGTCTATCCTTCTATCCTCTTCAGTGCGCTTCCTTTCTTTTTCACAATTTCCTCCTTCTTCTCCATTTCTTCCTTCTATGCCCTTTCTTTATACTTAGGTTTTTCTCCAAAATTATATTCAAAATTGTTTGTCCAACATCAACCATTATTGGAATACTCGTTGAATATGTTGTAACATTTTTAAGTGTGCCAATTGACTCGATGAACCTTTGATCCACTATTTGTAAGAGGTTCACTATTGGAGCTAACGAGGGTCTTCCAAGTTGATTCCATGTGTCTTGGGGGAGGATGTTTACTTGTGATCCAAAATCATTTATGACTTGTTTAATTATGTGTTCGTCTATTTCAAGGTCGACTTCCAGATTGTATTCATTCATGTGTTTCTCCTATGACAATTGTCAAAGATTATTGTATGGTCTTTGATCCTCCTTATATTCTCTAAGAATGTTCAGTAAGTTGATCAAGTGGCTGATTGACTGATTTTATTTTAATAACTGAATAAATTCATCTAAAGTAGTTTTTGAAGTATTTTGATATCCTCCCCTTCCATTTGTCTTTTCCTAGTCGATATTTTTGAATAATTTTAGTTCTTCCCACATTAGTTTTTATTCTTGTTTTGATTCATGGTATGTCCTTTGATATCCCCTTTCTCGAGTTGATGATTATGGATAGATGCACCTAATATTGTTACAACATGGATATTTTATGAATTTAATAGTTTTTACATAAGAATGATGTGTAAGAGGTTATCATTTCTTATTTTCATAACTTTCTCCAATACTGTTGGGAAGTCTTTGATTGAGTGATCACCCACTCCAAAAATGTTGCAGAATTTCAGGTTGGTTCTATCCTTAATAAGGAATTCAGGGCTTATATGGTCATATTTTCAACAATTAAAACAAAAAAAATCATCCCCAACTACATTCTTGACCTAATTGACCTCGTCCACCTTTGTATACTCCTCTTCCTTGGTATCCCCCATGACCATGGTCTTTATATCCATTTCATCCTCCTTGGTTGAATTTTTGGTCATCTCTCTGTGTGTGGTATATTGAATGGACAGTTAGTTTGTTTTTCCCATTTATTTGACATTCATGTGTCAAATGATTATTCTCTTCGCAAATGTGACACAATTTTGGTCTAACATTTCTTAGATTGTGTGGGAAGTCCATGGTTGAATGATTTGGCATACCTTCGAAAATATCACACAATGTTTCTATTTGAATATGTTGGATGGTTGGATCCAAAGGATTGTTGAAGTTACAACAATACTTTGTGTGCCCTTCACTAGAGAAAATGGTGCACCATAGTTCATTTCGTGTGATGGACATAATCTTTAGAGATTGTTGCAAAATTTTGAGTTTTTCTTCTATCCTTTTAACCATTGTTGATGAGGTCGACAATCCTTAATTGTCTATATCTATATGCTATGATTTATTTAGGACATCCTCACAAGTTTGAATGTCATATATCCATAGTGGATCTCATAGTTTTTGTAGTAGTCCTACTACGTACCATTGTATGAGGAACATTTCTTCTACGATATAAGGAATTTTATGAAGTATATGTTTGAATCTATTGTCATATTCTCAAACTATTTCTCTTGGACTTTGATTAATTTATTTTATATTTTTTCCAGCCATATGACTAATGTCTCATGTATTAAAAAAAGTGAGAAAGTTGTTCTTTATATCCGCTTTTGATCTTATTTGATTGTTTGTAAAATTCATGAACAAGGTGAGGGCCCTAGATCGAGGAGTGACAAAAAACTGTGCCATTTACCTAAATTTGTATGTGATTTCATCTACATCCCATGATTTCTCACAAATGAACTAATGTCATTTGGGATATTTGTATACTTCATATATGGGTATTCAATTGAGACCCATTGTGGTTTTCTTGGGTGGTTTAGAAACTAGAATTATTGCAAGAGTTTGATTTTTCTTATTTCTTATAGGAGTCAACTCGGAAGTCGATACAATTTTGTTTTGAGGGGTAGAACTCTAAGTGTTTGACTCGAATGGTATAATATATTTCTGATCTTCTGTCAGACTATATTCGAATTTTAATTTAATTTATTCTCTTGTCGGGATGATATCATCCATTTGATATCCCTTGTCTATATATTGGACGAATCGTCCTCTAGAAGGTTGTGTCGATTTGTTTTCACTGTGCGTTGATTTGGAATCTTCCTCAATAAGTAAATTTGATAGGGGGAAAAAGTATGTGAGATATATTATATGGAGGAATATGTCCTCTAGTTCATTTTTATTATTTTCTTATGTTTCAATCAAAAGTGTATCTCTTATGTGATTGTCTTTATCAATTTTGCACCATACTTTCTAAGATTGAGTATCAATATGAAGTATTTAACGAAGGAAGTTTGTAAGATATGTGATAGGGATTCTTCTAGGATAATTTCAAATAATTGGTCCCAAGTCATCAATTTGTAACATCCCCATTATAATACCCATTTTGATTAATCCTTATATAGATATAATATGTGGCTACGACCAAGCGATGTAATATACAAATTGTATTTCAATGTTTTAATAATAAAATGTGATGCCAATTGCTAAGGGGACATGGACAAGAGATGGGGGATGAATTAATCAACAAGAGAGGGGAGTGTCTAGGATAAAGGCCAAGAGGGTTCCAAGGGGGGATTTACCCATGTTTATGGATTTAACCCATTTTCCTAAACTTCCTAATTGTATATGAACTTTTTGATGTCTGATTGAGCATTCCCAAAGCCAATAATTGAATACATTTAAGAGGGTGGGTGGGAGTGGTAACATCCTTGAGATTGAGTGTTTCCAAAGCCAATAATTGAATGCATGTAAGAGGGTGGGTGTGAGTGCTCATATCCCAAAGTTATTGGGAACATGGGGGTTGACTACAATCAGCTTGGGGAAGAATATGAGTCAAGAAAGGAAAATCACAAGAGATGAATTCGTAGGGGTTGGGAAAATAGTCAGAGAAGGGAAGAGAGAGAGAGATGGGAGTCGAGGCAGCCATGGAAGGATAATTCTAGAGCAAGATGGAGCATAACTAAAGAGAATTGGAGCTGGAGAACTAAAGATTTCGGTTGTCAGACCGGAAGAGTGATCTCCTGCGTGAGTTGCACTAAAACAACAAGTGTTGTTATTGGTTTGCTGATAGTTTTCCTAGCAACATTTTCCCTTGAGTTCCTAGTTGAGAGATTCCTAGCTACCTATTCTAGAGATACCATGATAAACGAATGGTACATTCTTTGGGTTATTCCTAATAATTGAATGGTACATCCATTGGGTCAACCCTGATAAACGGATTGTACATCCCTGATAAATGGATGGTACATCCCTTGGGTTATCCCTGATAAACATATGGTACATCCCTTACGTTATGCCTGATAAATAGATGGTACATCCCTTGGGTTATCCTTGATAAACAAATGGTGCATTCCTTGGGTTGGGAAGGTCAAGAGGAAGAGATATGGTGGAAAATTTGGGATATTTGTAGGACAATATCAATTGGGTTCAAAGATTTATGAGCTGTGAGTGGATTGTGAGAGACCACCCTCTTTTTTGGATTGCTAGCCTCAACTCAGGGGAGACTAGTTGTTGAGATTTGGAATAGTTAGTCTACAGTTGGGTGGAACATCCATCCCAAGAAGTTGGTTGCATGATTCTTGCTTAAGATAAGTGTTTTATCTTGTACTAAGTTATTTACATGTGTTATTGTTGTGCATGAAATATGCATGAATGAGAATGACTGATATGCTGATGTAATGAACGGTTTAGTTGTATCTCATGTTGATTATTATCATGCTTCAGATGCATACATTTTATAGTTATTACTGTAGCTAAATCTATTATAAATTGTAGTTGTAGGATATGTGAAAAAGAATAACAACAAAATAATGTCTTAAACTAGCAGAAGGTTTGTGTTATGTGTATTCCACACGTATTGTTTCCCAGTTGGAGGCTAGGTACATTACTAAAATGGTATCAGATATGATAAAGATAAATGTTTTACGTGACATGACCCAACTTTGGTGGCTACATATCTTACAAATTTCCATACTATCGACTATATTTATTTCTTGCTGGACACCACTAGGTTCCTCGCTCAACTGCAAACTTGAAATCCTCCCAGGAATCGTCAAGGCACACTCTAGTTTAGCTCCAATGATTTTTCATCCTTGGGGGTATTTTTGATTTGAACTTTAGGGATCCCTCTCATTCTACATCTCTTCAAGCCTCTTTATTCTTTTATAATGCTCCATTTTTTGGATTTTGGTTGAGGGTTTATGGATTTTCAATCGTCATGCAATCTTTCCTCTTGATTCTGACACATTTCTAGTTTTGTTTATCTTCCTCCTGACTTTGGACATTATCTTCTTCAGTGTGGTCAACTCGACTTATAGCATCTCACAGATCATCCAACCCCCCATCATCGACCTAACTTACTCAAAGTATGTAGTGTTGACCATTCTCAATGTTCTCATTTCTTTAGGAAATAATCCCAGGATTCGCGTGTGTCTTTGCAATTAGTTTCTAGAAATTACTCCCACTCATCCTGCTTTTCTTGCTAATTTGAATTTGGTGGAGGATTTCCCAAAAGAGGTCAATATTCGACAATGTCTCCAACTCCTTTGTCTAATAGAAATTTGTGCAATAGGGATGGAATAGTGGAAAGAAAATCATTGTGCAAGTCGATATAAAATTTGTCTTTTACAATTTTAGCTAATGATCTATCCTCATTTGCTTGTTCTTAAATGTAGTCATGGATGATTATTTTCAGCATTAGTTATTTACCTAGAGTGAGTTTTCACATTATATTAGTTATCTAGAGTGAGTTTTCACATTATATTATTGGTTAATATATTCAAATAATTCCTCCAGAATGGCTTCTAGGAATCATTCGTGATCTTATGTGAAGAAGTGTGTGCGAGCTTCTGCTAACGTCGGTCAATGCCTCCTTGTGTAGTTTTTTTTTATGTAATTATTGATTTTCCCCTCCCGCCATTAACAGATGTCTTACAATCTTAACGTCTATGTGCTCTTTACTTTGCATGCCTGAGTTCATAACTACCGACAATGAAACCAATGCTTTAATCTATGGAAAATTACAAGAGTGTTATCAATATTTGTTTACAAAGAGCAACACATATGATACAATGTTGTACACACACACACACATAGAAATATATGGAAGCATACACAAAGTAGTGTGAGAACCAAGAATATAAACTTCATTGTGTACAATAACAACCAACCTTTCCTATGTTATATAGTATCATATATATACTTGTGTTTGAAGTTAACTATCACTTAGAACTTCTTAAATCCTTTGGTCGATCAACTCTAACTTTTTGTTCAACCAAGTTCTATACTCGATGTATGTCGTCTACTTATTTGATTGAATGATGGATCTAGTTGACAAGGTTAACCAACCCCTACATCAAATCTTATCCATTGATATTCTAGACTACATGATGTGCTAAAGTGATTTTAATAATAACATTATATTCAACATTATCTATGACCAAAATTTATGTAAACTAGAAATCTTAATAGAAAAGGGTTTGTTAATTTCCACTACCTTAATGTCAAAATCCTTCTTATCTATCAACTAAGAATCAACCATTAATATTGTACGTTTCAAACACTTTGTGATTAAGTGCTTGTAATATTCTCATCTTGTAATTCCAACATTTTTTAATTGGATAAGAGGTTATCTTTTATTTTTTAAATAAAAGTTAAGGTTTTAACTTTGTCCATGAACTATTTGACATAATTGACATTAAAATAACTATATCTCTCTCTTTCCAAATGTAATGTTTTCTTAAATGTAGTAAATCATGTACTCAATTTTTTTGTATTGTCTGTCTTCAAATCAATAGCCATAGTGTTCCAATATTCCCCCTTATCCATTTTTAAACATGGGTCTTAGTTTTTCTCTTTGGTGCATCTTCTTGATTCATTGGGGTTGATCTTGATATCTATGTGGCTCACTCCACACTTTAGGCTAGGAAATATTGAGCCAAGGGGATCCCACGTGATCAAGATAATTCCTATCATTATAATCTTTTTAAAGGAAAATCAAAGTCTAAGGAAATGTCCTTCATCTTAATTGGAAATAACTAGGGTGATGGTTTTCCTCCAAGTTATCCCCCTTTTCCATCTTTTACCTTTCAATATAAAAACATTACACATTCTAGATCCCTTAATTAGACATGTTTGTAGATAGACTTTGGTAGGGACCGCCTTTGCAATTTGTTTTGAGTAGTGGATGTTTTATATCCCCTCTCCACCATCACACTTGGAAATTAAATAGCTAAATTAGATGTGTAGTTTGCATATCAAGTGATTGTACAAGACCACCTAATCTTTCTTTAGAACCATCCTTTAATATTAGTGACATGACCCCATTGCCCAAGCAAATCAAAGGCATTGATCTCCCTTTTATCCACCACTCCCCAACCATCTAAATTCCATTGTACTCCCAATATCTAGTACATACATTAAGCTTAGTGACCCACAATTAAGCTCCCCTTGTTTAGGATTCTATTTACCGTAACCTTAAGTGCAAAAGAGAATTGATGAGGTGACAATGGACACCCTCCTAGTTACACAAGGCTAGCTCCCATCTTTGAGACTTTAAGAAAATGTGTTGGTTTGTGTGGTAACATTTTGGATTGGAATGGTGGGGAATTTGTGGTGTAAATAAAATAATCTTTCAGTTATTGGAGTATCGTTTTTTTTGTTTTGTCCAAGAAATAGAGTGATGTATGGGTAATTTCTTATGTGTGGCTATTAGTTCTCTATACTACAATTGGGAATTTGTTTGCAAATGTATGGATGACAAAGGAAAATCAAGGGCTGAGGAAAGGTGCTTCATCTTAATTGGAAAGGGGGGCTAGGGTGATGTTTTTCCTCCCTCTTATCCCACTTTTGTATCCTTTACCTTTCAATATATAAACATTACACATTATAGATCATTTGATTATGTGTGTTTGTAGATAGTTTTGGTAGGGGCCGCCTTTGCAATTCTTTAGTAACCCATAGAGAGACCCCCTTGATTACGATTCTATTTACCCTAACCTTAAATGCAAAAGAGATTTTTTTATAAATTTATAACAATTTTAAATTCTTTAATTTTTATAGTTTTTTTTTCTACTATTCTTTATAGAAATTCTTCAAAATGCAAAGTAACCCCCAAAAAAACAAAAAAAACAGACAATCCAATCGCTAACTCTCTTCTCCACATAAAGAGGAAGACTGGTAAAGGATTGTTATAGTTGCTGGAGTTAATTATGCGTAGATATTTCTTTGTAAAATCTGTAATCTTCTTGTGAAAAAAAACATAGACAAAACTTGTCCATTGCTGAAATTTCTTCGAAGTAGGTTTCTCCAACTATTGTCCAAGTTTTATGCGTCATTATGGAATTATGTTATTTCTCTGCTACGAGACCACATAAACGCATCCACCGAAGTATAAAGCAAATAATTGAAAATACTAAAAAAATCACTTGTGTTGAATTCAATTTATGGTTACTACCCCTCTTTTGTGCCCTCTTTCCCACATTTATAACGAGAATAAATAAATTCTGCGTGGAATTTTATAGACTTTTTTTTTCTCTCTGCCTGTTCAAATTAGAGTGCAATTAGTTAGTATCACAGTTGTTTCCCTTTGCCCACACGTTATAATGATTTTAACGTATTTCATTTGCTCTTTGCTTTGAAGTTTAGTATATATATTTTATTTGTGTCTAATGAATACGTCCATGCATTTGTGCTTACTTACAATGGTTGGGCTAAGTCTAAATGGTTATCTTAATAATTAGAATAATTCCCTAATTGGACAAAGATGCACCAATGTCAACCTGGTTGGCTCGCATTTAAAAAGTAATGAGAATTTAGTATATATTGTATTTGTGTATGATGAAAACATGGATTGATTTGCATCGAGTAACAAGGGTTGGGCTAAGTCTAAGTAGTTATTTTAATAATTACACTGCTCCCATAATTAGGAAAGGATGCACACGCATACAGCCATGGTTTTTGAGGACTTCAACATATTTCATTTTCTCATTGCTTCGAAGTTTCTTATATATTTTATTTGTGTTTAATGCATACGCCCATGGATTTGTGCTCACTTCAATGTTTCCAAGCTAAGTCTAAAATATTATTTTAATAATTATAATACTTATTATTAGGCTAAGTTTAAATGGTTATATTAATAATTATAATACTTATTATTGGACTAATTCTAAACGGTTATTTTAATATTTTATTATAATTATATTAATGTTTATAGTGGTTAATGTTATTTTATTATAATTATTTTAATGTTTAATTTTTATAATGGTTATAATTATCTTAATGTTTGGGTTAAGTCTAAATGGTTATTTTAATATCTTATTATAATTATAATTGGATAAAGATGCACAAATATAGATTTGACAAGGCTTTGTTCACCTATGTTTGGCATTTAAAAAGTAATGAGAGTTTAGTATATATTTTATTCTTATTTAATGAAAATATTAGTTGATTTGTGTTTACACATGAGGGGTTGGGATATGTTTAAGTTGTTATTTTAATAGTTTATAATTTCTCTATTTAATTATTTAAATATTTTATAATATTTATAATTAGATAAAGATGCATATACAATATTTATGGTTTTGGTTTGATTTTGTTCAATAATGTTAATGTTTGCATTTATGAAGTAATAATTGTTTCAAGAAATCTAAGTAATTTTTTGTCTTTCTTTATTAATAATGTTGGATAGATCAATTTTGATTTTAATGCACTTTAATCATCATCATTATATACTTTGTTTGTTTGTTTATGTCTGTTAGTTAGTGCTTACTAACACTGATTGAGCTAAGACTAAATAGTTATTTTAATAATCCAATTTAAAAGGATGAATAAACATACATCCATGGATTGTTGTAGAGCTTTCTGGAATTAAGTTGTGTGAATATTTTTGAAACTTCCAACCTTTAGAGTGGACACTCTAGCCATCTTCAAGGAAAAGAGAAATTAACTTGAATATCCAAGATGACTATAAACTAAGGTATCATGGAAACCTCTCATTCAATACCTAGATCATTAAACCTTTTTTATTCATGATTATTCTTGTGATTTATATTTTTCTCTCATCTTATTTATCTCTCATTCTAACATTGATTTTTATATACTTGATTCCTCTTTCCTATATATAAATATATTCTTAATTAATTCTCTTTCCTAATTGTCAATTTTTTTGGTCATTTTCATATTCTTTTAATCTAATTTCCCTTAATTTGGTTGCCTTCCCCTTTAATATCTTCATCTCCTAATCAACATTTGTTTCATTGTTGCTTTCATTTAACTATCGTACTCGCGTGACACGGGGTCGAATCCTGCCGGCTGCCTTATAAACCCTAGGGAGAAACGCACAGCCCGCAAGCACGCCCTCCAAGTAAATCGGGGTGAGAATCGACCTTGAGACCTCATTTTACATAGTTCCTTCCAT
>SNQJ01S0040477.1:74183-84770 GCA_010110895.2 Picea sitchensis | reverse complement strand
AAAATGAAAATGTCTCATTGGTATATATAGGAGACTAGGAGGTATAATTACAACTAATGGCCTAAAGCCGACATAAATAAAATAACATTACTAATCTAATATGCCCCAATTAAGGGGTAATGAGCCAATATTAGGGCTTAACAATCGGCGAAAGGAACCAGGGAAGTACTCATGCAATATGGTTGACCTTTGGCTTTCACCAACAAACAATTGTCAGAGTGACATTTTGGCCAATCAATATATGAAAAGGAAATGATGGCTATTTTGAATGCAGTGGATCTCTGGCACCCTTATTTATTGGGGAAACACTTCCAAATTAAAACAGATAATAAAATCCTTAAGTATTTCCTAGAACAATTAATTTCATCCCCGGAGCAACAAAAATGGGTGGCCAAGATATTTGGATATGATTATGAGATAATTTATAAGAATGGTAAAGAAAATGTGGTGGTTGATGCCCTTTCTTGGGAATATGAAGAAGAAGGATCCCTCTTTTCCCTCTCATTCATTATCACAGCCTGGATTTAGGCTATTCACTAGGAATGGTGGAAAGACCCCAAAATTTCCAGCCTAATCCAAAAACTGCAACATGATCCTCAAGCTTCTCTAGGGTACTATTGGCACAATGAACAACTTTTCTATAAAGGTTTCCTATATTTAAGAAAATAGTTGACCCTTAAATCCAAGGTGCTCTCTGAGTTTCATGCTTCACCTACAACTAGGAATTTAGGTTCTACCAAAACTTATGAAAGGGTCAAATGTTCTTTTTCTAGGACGGTGTAAAACAAGACATCTGCACCTTTGTGGATGAATGTGATACATGTCAATGCAATAAGGGAGAGACTGTCAAAACTCCTAAAACACTTCAACCGCTCCTTCTTCCACCTACTATTTGGATGGATATTTCTACGGATTTCATTGTTGGCTTACCTAAATCCATCAATAATTCAATCATAATGGTGGTAGTGGATCATCTTTCCAAATATGCTCATTTTTGTGCTCTTCAACACCCATTCACAACATCCACAATGGCTCAAATTTTAATGAATAATATCTTCAAACTCCATGGCATGCCTCATTCTATTGTTTATGGTCATGATCCCACTTTTACCAACAATTTATGGCAAGAATTATTCAGGCTCCAAGGAACCCAATTTTATCTCAACACTACTTATCATCCCTAGACTGATGGCCAAACTGAAGTGGTCAACAAGTGTTTGGAAACATATTTGAGGTGTTTTGTGTCCGATAGACAAAATTAGTGGGTTCATTGGTTATCCCAAGTTGAATGGTGGTACAACACCTCTTATCATACTGCTACTCACATGACTCCCTTTGAAGCATTCTATGGACAAAAGACACCATTGGTTCTCCCATACATGCCAGGTGTCTCCAAGGTTCAAGAGGTTGACTACATTCTCACAGTTTGCATCACCATTCTCTATACTCTCAAATAAAAAAAAATCATGGATCAGAACCGCATGAAGCAATAGGAATATCAGGGTCATTATGAATGTCAATTTGTTGAAGGGGACCAAGTGTTTCTCTATCTACAACCATACAACTAGAATTCACTCAAATCCCAGCACTATCAGAAACTCGCCCCCAAATTTTATGATCCTTTTACTATTCTCAAACGAGTGGGGCCAGTGGCTTACCAGTTAGCTTTACCCAGCCACTTTAAGCTAAATCCCATTTTTCATGTCGCATGCTTCAAGAAAGTGATTGGCTCTAAGTGGCAAAACCAAACCAGTCTACCATAGTTGGGTGAAGAGGGTTCCATTTGGTTTAAGCCACAAGTCATATTGGACCAGAATGAGATTCATCTCCATCAATGCACCATCAAGGAATTTCTATTTCAATGGAAGGATACTCCACCAAAACATGCCACCTGGGAGATGACTACCATTTTGCAACAATTTCCTCATCTCAAGCCTTGAGGACAAGGCTCTTTTTCAAGGGGGAGGGCATGTTATGGACTTAACCTCCCTAACCCATCACATAGATAGAATAATATATTTTCCATGTAATAAAGGCCGATATTAGTAAATTAGGCCTAGTTAATAATGTTAACAAGTCTAATGCAAGAATACTTAATAGAAGCTTCCACTTCTAGGAAGATATTCTTCTAGATTGTTATTTTGAAGATAGATTTAGTATAAATAGGAGTAGAAGGAATGATAAATCTTTGTCTTGAGAATTATTGTAATAGAGCATTGCTCTGCTGGAGGTTGTCCCCTCAAAGAGGCAAGTGAACATTGTTTTCTATCAATAAAGGTATCATTTTTGGTGTTGTGGTTCTCTACATTTTTTTGTTCTGTTGGTATTCTCTGCAATATTTCTATTTTTTGTTAAATATAATAGGTTTGGTACCTAACACATTCTAAATCCCTTTTAAATATATTGAGTTTCATCCTCTTGTCAATTCTAAACTCTTTCATAGTAGTGGTATCGTGCTACCTTCTTATGGCAACAATTTCTCTCTCGAATCCTCTTTATATCAAGTTAGTCCTTGCAACAAATTCACTCCATCATAAAACTCACCCACTATTTCTACAAGGTCGAGGAATTAGATTCCAAATCTATAGAATGATATACAAATATCTCAACAGATTTGAATGAGAAATATTCACCAACATAGATCCATGTTAACCTTGGATCTAATAAGCACTAAGAGGGATCAAAATAAATAGAGACTTAATTCTCTCAGTGCTTAAAAGAATTGGAGTTAATATCGATCTAAATTGGTTTATTTTGTTATAGATTTTTATAATTATTATGGTTCTTTTGTTTTTAGTTTATTATTATTATGGTTGGATATTTTTAGACTTAAATGTTTTTTCAATTTAGTTTATTAATGTTATAGATGTGACACATCTACCTAGGTTGTAGATACACCTAGCTACTCTTGATGCAATAATATTATAATATTTGGGAAAGACAACTTGGTTCCCACTAATGATATGAATGAAAATAGGTCATTTATCAAAAAGAGTGGCTTTGACCATTCTTCAACACATAAAGGCCCTTAATTGTTGAACATGATTTTTTTTCTAAAAAGCATGGGTTGTTCAAGGGTTTTTAGGACTTCATCCCTTCCTCCTATGAAATTGGATTAAGGATACCAAAGGTACAGTGGGTCATTATTCAAATACATATTAGGATCATATAGACCAAGGTTAATCATACACTGAACTAGGCATCATGTTTCTTTGGGGTTCCAACAATGAGAGACCAAATCATCTTTCCCTTTTCTTGGGATTCTAGCATATTCAAATTGTTGGGATATATTATAGTCCTTGGAAGGTAATAATGTACTTGTATTATGTCGGAAGTTGTCCACAATCTTATGTAAAAGAGTATAAAACACATATCCCATATTTATTATGGAATAATTTACTCTTGGTAGGAATATTATATAAAGAGATTATAAAAAGGAGAATTATATTATTCCACATGCAATATGAGAGAGTAATTCCTCCATATCTCTTGGTATATAATAATGCCAAGAGTGTCTCTTAAGGCATAACATGTGATCATCATCTTGTGCTCTCAAGCATTATTCTATATTTGTATGGGGTAATTGTGGAGTTTCTCTTTTGTAAGATTGAAGGAGATTTATGGAGATAATAAGAGACAACCTTCCAGTGGACATAGCCCAATTGGGTTGAACCACGTATATATGGTATATTATTTTTCCTTTTCTCTTTATGTTTTTATTATGTTTGATATGTTGTTGGATTCATAAGTATGAGGTTAGTTTAGTTATCTTTCTATACCTGTGATTTCTCACATAGTATTAAATCTTGGTGGCTATGATCTACCACCTTCTATAGTGTTATCCAACATGGTTATATTCATATTTTATTTTGGGCACTTCTATTTTTTGTAGATTTTCCATCAAATCTAGTAGCCATTAAGCTTCTCTTCAGATCTGAGCATGATTCTATATGTTTGAGTTTTTTTTTTTTAACCCTAACCCCTATTTTGTAGATTTTTTGCAGGTTTCTTGATTATTTTTCTGTAGATCTATATGAAAAATTGATTCTCCTCAAGGAGATCTATCTCCCGGTTATTCAGATCTTTTTTTTTATATCTAGCTTTTTTTTTGCAGGAAAAATTGAGGTCGCAACTTTCAGATCTAGTTTTGAAACTTTTGGTGTACAATATGAAGAAACAAGTTACAGATCTGAGTTCCTCACAAAAAAGCATGCGGTTAAAAAAAATTGTCCGATTTTGTGTCCGGAAAGCGAAGATATCGATGATTTAAAATTAGCTATTTTTCAGAAATTTTCCGTATAGACGGAGATATTGAAGAGATGATATCTTTTGACAAAATATCCAAATTTATTTTCATTCTATATTGATGGATGCATTATCACCGTGCCATTTCCAAAAACAGGTTAGAATAGAAATTCTAAGCCATATTGATCGCGTTATGATCATTTCAAATTTTCGTCTCAAAATCCTTGATCTACTTTAAATAATTTTATTTTTTTTGTAAGATCTTTTCAATTTACTCATTTTTTCCTATCTTGTCTATTATTTGCATTAGGTTTTATCTCTTGTTAATTTTTTCATCATAATGACTTCAGAAGTAGTTTTTATTCCTAAACTTGTTGGTTCTAACTATCTTGCATGGAAGAGAAAAATGATTGATATTCTCAGGAGCAAGAATCTTTGGAGGTTGGTTAATGGTGAACATAAGAAGCCCACTGATGCTAAAGATCTAGTTATTTGGGAAGAAATATGTGATCAATAAAGAGGGATCATTGGACAAACGATATCAAATAGTCTTCAGGTAAGTATTAAGGTAGAAGATAGCTCAATTGAGGTATGGAAAATTCTTACTTCTCTATTTGATAAATCTGATGATGTATATGCTTATTACCTAGAAAAGAAAATCCATGACCTAGATTCTAATAATTTTGACAAGATAGAACTCTATATTTCTAAACTGAAAACCTAATTGTGGTAAAGATTATAAAAACATTGATACTGCATTAATCATTCTTGTATAACATAAATTGTCATATTGTTTTGACATGTTCATCCAAACTAGGAATAGAGCTATTGAAATGTCTAAAGGTACCACAAAACCTATTTTTGATGAATTTTGTAAAGGGTTGATAAATGAGCAAGAAAGGTTGATTTCTTTAGGTCAATTAACTTCTCATAAATATCTAATGGCACATAATAATGAGAATCCTAAGAAAAGTTTTCAGCCTAATACTAAACGTTCTTGTTCACACTCTTCAACTTATAATTATGGTAATGCTTCTATTGTTACTCATGAAGTTAGTAAGAATAAGAAAGTATATGATCCTTGTAAGTATTGTGGTAAAAGTAATCATCCTAAAAAGAGTTGCTATAAAGGAAAACACTTAAATGCTAAGGATAAAAAGCAATCTTCTAATGAACAACAAGTAGCTTTATGTGTGTCTTTTGTTCAATCTAGTAATTCTTCTAATGTGGGATGTATAATGGGTTCTAGTGCATCTAAACATATGACGGGCAATGCTTCTTTGTTTACATATTATGACAATAATAAGTACTCATCTCAAAAAGTGTCTATTGGTGATGGTAAACAACTTGATGTAATTACTAATGGTCAATTAGAAGATGTTTTTCATGTTCAAAACATTCCCATCAACTTGCTTTCTATTTATCGTGCATGTTAGAAAGGATATAAATTTGAAGCCTAGCTGGATAAATATGTTCTTAAAGATATCAACCAAAATTTCAAAGTAGTTTCTTCAAGTCGTGTTGATCATGACACTGGTTTATATAAGTTTGTTGGTTTTATTTCAACTAAAATACAGCCATTGTATTCCTCTGTTGCTCACACTGATGAATTAAGTCAATTATGGCATGCAAGATTAGGTCACTTGAATTATGGTAAAATGCAATTGTTATCTAAAATTTTACATGTCTTGCCTAATATTTCATCTACTAAAGGTGTTTGTGAAGGTTGTGTGCTTCGTAAACATCATAAAGAAATGTTTGAAAAAGGTAAAGATTGGTGTGCTAAAGAACCCTTGCAATTAATTCACAGTGATATTTGTGGTCCTATTGAAACTCCTTCTCTATATCATGCAGTTTATTTTCTTACTTTTATTGATGACTTTAGCAGAAAATCATGGGTTTATTTTCTGAAACATAAAAGTGAAACCTTTGCTAAATTTCAAGAATTTAAATCCTTTGCTGAAAAAGAATCTGGTAAAAGTATTGAAACCTTGAGACCAGATAATGGGGGGGAATTCATTAAGAAATAATTTGAAGCATATTTGTCTAAGAATGGAATTCAACATCAAAAGACTGTTCCTTATACGCCTCAACAAAATGTGGTTACTGAAATAAAAAATAGGACTTTGGTTGAAATGGCTAGATGTATGCTATATTATAAAGGATTACATAAAAAAAAATTGGGATGAAGTCATTTTTTGTGCTAACTTTATTTTAAACAGAGTTCCTACAAAATAAATCATGCATGATACCCCTGAGGAAAAATGGAATGGAAGAAAACCCGATATGAGTGCTCTTATGACCAAAGTATTAGCCATAGATGATCCTACTACTTATGCTCAAGCTAAGGGTCACCCTCATTGGGAACAAGCTATGTTTGTTGAGTATGAATCTCTAATAAAGAACAAGACATGGACTCTTGTTCCCCTTCCTCCGGGAAAGAACTTGATTGGTTGTAAATGGGTATATAAAACAAAGTTTATTGCAAAAAGTCAGATTGAAAAATATAAAGCAAGGTTAGTTGAAAAAAGGTTTTAATCAACAAAAATGTATTGATTATAATGAAATTTTTGCTCATGTTGCTAAAATAAATACAATAAGAACCATTTTATCTCTTGTTGCATCTTGTAAATGGGAAATACACCAAATGGATGTTAAACGTGCTTTTTTGAATGGTGATCTTAATGAAGACATTTTTATGCAACAACCCCCTAGCTTTGTTACTTCTAAAAATTCTAACTTAGTATGCAAATTAAACAAGTCTTTGTATGGTCTCAAGCAGGCATCGAGGTCTTGGTATGAAAAAATTGATGCATATTTCTTGAAGAATGGTTTCAATAAGTGTATATTTGATCCAAATCTGTATGTCAAGGAATTTGGTGATCATGTCCTCATTATTTTCTTAAATGTGGATGATCTCATTATCACTGGAAGCCAACTTGTATTAATTCAAAATATGAAAATTGATCTTCAAAACCAGTTTGAGATGATAGATCTCGGCATCTTGCACTATTTCTTAGGTCTTTGGATCTGGCATAAGGCCAATGGTATTTTTCTCTCTCATTTGAAGTATGCAACTGATTTATTGACTCGTTTCCATATGAGTGATTGTAAGCCCTCTCCCACACTATTTCAGTCCAGTGTTACATTAATTATGGAATGTACTACTCCTCTTGTTGATGCTACAATGTATCGTCATCTTGTGGGAAGTTTGATATATTCAACACACAACAGGCTCAATATCTCTTTTGTTGATAGTTCGGTTTCTAGGTTCATGCAAAAACCTCATGAAATTCATTGGCAGACATCCAAGAGAATTCTACGATACTTAAAAGAGACAATCAATTATGGTGTATTTTATTCACGCAGTGCTACAATTTCACTTCTTGGTTATACAGATTCTGATTGGGCAGGTGACAGTTCAGACAAACGGTCTACTGCAGGTTATCTATTTCAACTTGGTTCAAGTCCAATTTCTTGGTCCAATAAGAAGGTGAATACTCTTGCATTATCTTCTTGTGAAGCAGAGTACAGAGCAGCCAAAGAAGCAAATAATAAGCAATATGGTTACGCTGTGTTATTACAAAGCTTGGAATGATTCATCAATCCACCACAAAGTTGAGATGTGACAATCAAGGTGCAATACAACTTTCTTATAATCTGGTATATCACTACAAGACAAAACATCTTGATCTTGATGCACATTATATTCAAGATTTGGTTGCTTATGGTACTATCTCTCTGGCATATTGTCCTATTGAGCAACAAGTAGTCGATATATTCACCAAATTCATGATAGAGGCAAAGTTTGTACATATTCACTCTTTGTTGGGGATGAGGGAAGTTGTCATCAAGGGGGGGCATTAGTAATGACTCCTTCCTCCATTAGTGTGGGATTTTCTCCCAGCCACTATTAAGGGGGAGTGTTGGAATATATTATATTCCTTGGAAGGTAATAATTTCGTTGTATTATGTCGAAATTTGTTCGCAATCTTATGTAAAAGAGTATAAAACATATATCCCATATTTATTATGGAATAGTTTACTCTTGGTAGGAATATTATATAAAGAGATGATAAAAAGGAGAATTATATTATCCCACATGCAATATGTGAGAGTGATACCTCCATATCTCTTGGTATATAATAATGCCAAGAGTGTCTCTTAAGGCATAACATGTGATCATCATATTGTGCTCTCAAACATTCTTCTATATCTATATGGGGTAACTGTGGAGTTTCTCTCTTATAATATTGAAGGGAATTTCTGGAGATAATAGAAGACAACCTTCCAGTGGACATTGTTAGAGAAAGATTTTCCTCACCCTATGCAATCTTGCAGAGAAGGCCTTATTATATTTCCTTATGTAGACTCACTTTCCCTGATTGATAAATCCAAAGACAAAAATATAAAGTTTTTCCACTTATGCCCATCTTGCACCCTATACAACAAGTGTATACACAGGCTGCTCTACTACAGCCCACGTACATCGGGATTTGTGCTAGAAAATCAAAATTAAATGTCGGGTTTCCATGTCACGATAGAAGATCTCTAATCCTTGGCCTTCCATATACTGGAAATGTTCCAACTTGACCCTTCATTTTCATTTTGAAGGCTATAAAGAAGCCAATTCYGAGCTATGGAAAAGGAGAAAGAATTCAACTTTGAGAGCAAAGTTACTCTGGAGAAATTATTTACTTCATATTGAGTCTACATCCCTATGTCCTTTAAGTCTAAACACAATGTCCAGCCCCAAATCTCTTCCCTTATTGATGGAGAACCTCTTTGTATCCATTATATGAGCTTGCCTTTGGTGGAGGATTGAAGTGGTGGAGGCCTAGTTGGAAGGAACTCGATTTCTTGGTTATGAACCATGTCGACGCGAAAGTCTGTAATATTTTCACTTCTGCTGATCATTTATTAATAGAAATACTCTCTTCCCGTCCAATTGATATCTTGAAAATATATGATTTATTATCCATGGGCATGTTTGTTTGTATATTAATGGATTATGCTATCTAATGTGCTAACCTTTTATATTATCACTATATGTTTCTTTCGCTTCTTTGTTGAGAACTTGTTGCAGGTATAAAGCTTTGGGTCAAAGTGTTCAACAGTGGACACCTTCAAACATCTGGACGAGGTAGGTCCCCTTCTTATCTCGCTTGCACATTGGTTTACATAACATGTTTATGGGAAAGAGTTGATTTCTGCAGTCATACCTGTATGTTGTGGTTCACCCTAGCCATAGAGAGATTTTCCTCGTAACATACATAGCCCATTTGGGTGAACCACGTTTATCTAGTGTATGCTTTTTTCTTTTCTCTTTTTGTTCTTATTATGTTTGATATGTTGTTGAATTCATAGATAGGAGGTTAGTTTAGTTATCTTTCTGTACCTCTGATTTCTCACACAAATCACCACATACTAGCCAGTGAGTTTTTGAAAACTCCTCAATTATCCGATGCCAAGGGATCACTCCAACACAACTCAATGGAATTCACTAAGAAATAACAAGAGTTGCATGGTGGCAATGTTGATGTGTATTTGGTCAAAATGCTTAAGGTTTTGGAAACTTGTGAGCATAATAGTTCTTCCTAGAACATTTTTTGTTAGCATATTCTCCATGAGTAAAATATTTTGAAAATGGCCTTAAATTTAGTGAGGGAAAGTATTATAGATAGGCAGTTTATGAAAGGAGAAAACACGATTTACAATTCTTATAATATGTATATTTAATAATAGTTCTTAAATATTTAATAATAGTGCAAAATTTTGCAGAAGGAAAAAACATAGGCAATAATGTACCATGAAATACCTCCATAGATGCAACTTAAGGCAACAAGAAGAAACACAGGCCAATGGAGACTAAGATATAATTTCTTTGTCTATATGTCCTATTTTGAGTATTAGATGAATAAAATACTTAACTTGTTGGATGCTCGATGTAATGATCCCAAGCCATTATGCAAGGATCATCACTGTTTTGGTGTCTTTTTAAAACTTTTTCTGAGTGAGGTATTTTGTCAAACAGTTTGTTGATCTACCTTTTAGATGTGTTTATATGTGTGTATGCAGCAAATAACAGAATGAGATAACCATGGAACATACCTCAACCATATGCAATAAGATAGATAAGCCAAAACATCTCAATTCTTCTTTATTCATAAAATAGAGGAACCTGCTACAATGAAGATGCCGATCTGGAATGCTCAACAGATGGCCAAGAAGATAGACAATAGATAAGAGCTGCTACAAAATGCTCTCGCTAATACAAAATATGCCTCCAAAGGCTGAATGAGAAATGAAGATCAATACAAGCAGATCTGAATGCCAAACTCT
>SNQJ01S0040477.1:34241-65148 GCA_010110895.2 Picea sitchensis | reverse complement strand
AAGTGTAGTTAAGTGAGTTAATAGCACTTGTACTAGTTGTAACTAAACATGCACTAGTGAGAGTTTAGTTAATCAGTGAGCTCACATGCAACTGAAGATTCATCACGGTTAACTACATGCATGTCAGTTCCAATGGAGATCCAATTGAGATAACAGGTGAAAGGGACAGTTTGGCTATCAGTTGTGATTTGTTCACACATGTAGTGAATATTCTTATGAGCATGTGCAAACGAGGCAATTGTAATTCATTCGATTCGTTGTGAGAATTCGGATTACAGAGATTGTGCAGAGGAGGCAGGCTATCTGGACACGAAAATTGGCATAGGTATTTGTTGATTTGTGTATGACAGTGTGAGATGATTGTATTGTACTTAGAGCTCTTGGATTAGAGTTTTGTATAAGATTTTTTCATGATTCATGATATACATAATATATGATAGTGGGGTTTTTAGCTTCACGCTTTCCCGGTAAAACTTTTGTGTTGTGTGTTATTGATATTTCACTTTGTGCATTGTGGTTGTGATCGTGGTTTAATTTCTTCCACAATAATAATAGTAGAAGCGATTATGTATTTAACAAGTGGCAGAAATTGTTAGATCGGGAGAATCACAGGAATACATTAATTTGTATCGAAATTTCTACATTGTGCACAGGAGCCGAGAATGTAGGAAGATTGAAGATTAATAAAGAAGAGAAGAAGAATTTGGTGGATGTAGCCCCACACTAGGGTGAACCACGTATATCCTATGTTCTGATGTGAATTGTGAAATATTGCTCATGTTGTTTATGTGTTTATATTCTTAGTGCACTGATCTTGATATATGATAGATAGATCTGTGGATGCTTAGTAATTTATGATATTTGATTGTTAGATCTGAGTAAGTGCTATATGTTAGGTGATTGAAAGTACTTGATCTTGGTTGCTACTACGTTGATCTATAATTAGGGTTTAATATACGATGTGAATAGGACTTATGAACTAATGCATATTGATTGGCTAAGTGATTTGTTAAGTGTTGTAATCACAGATCGGTGTCCCAGCTAGGTTGTAGACACCTGATTCCTGCAACCCCCCTGCCTCTACCTCGGGTGAGACTTCACCTTCTTCACAGGTGTTGACGAAAGGACCAGTAATTAGGGTTTTGTTGGTGCATTGTTGAAGCGTTGAACCCTGGGTATGCCCCTGTGCCAACAAATGGTTCTATTGCTGGGACCTAAAACTGTGATTGCTGGGAACTGAAGAAAAGAGAAATCTCTATGTGTATATCTGTTTTTGTAGTGTGCAGCATTCTACTTAACTTGCAAAGCTCTGTGCTAAGAGATAAATCCAATCTGAATAAAAGAGGTAAGATCTTAAAGCTTTTTGCTCTGATAAAGGTAAGATAAGTGGAAAATTTTGCTTCAAAAGTATGAATCTAGGTATGTTTGATAGATTTTGTCCTAGTCTGAAAACTAGGGCATAGTTAGAAGAAAGAGTTGATCTGAATAGATTTGATAGAGATAGTGAAAGATATGGTATTCCTATGCATAGAAAGAATTTTTGGACTAACAAGTGGATGCATGAACTTAGAAAGATTTTTTTCAGATTGCAAGTCCATCACTTGTATCCCAGTATGCAGTACAAGAAAGGTTGGAGATCATTTAAAAGAAAGAGAGGATTAACATTGTGTTATAATTGCAGAAGATCGGGACATCTTGCTAAGGAATTCCCTGGTATAGGTCCTATTTGTCTCTATTGTAAAGCTATTGGCCATGAAGTTGAGGATTGCCCTAGAATGATTTCCAAAGTTGAAAAGATGAACATGAGACTAGAAAACTATGAAGAAGGAACTAAGGATATGTTAGAAAACCAGAAAGAATCAGAGACTATGTTATTATAGCTAAAAGAAACATTGAATGATCACATAGACATCAATTTACCAGAGATCTTAAAAGTGAAACAACACATAGAAATGAGAATAGGAGACTTCGACATAGATTGCATCTTGGATGAGGAAACACAAGTGAATATTATGCCAAAAAGCACTTGGGAAATTTTGGGAAAGCCTGCTATGATACCTTCATTAGGAAGGATAGGTCTGTTTAAAGGAAAGATGATAACCCTATGTGGAAGAGTTATTAATATACCTATGATTGCTCATGGAACATCGACCGAAGAAGAATTTGAAGTCATTAAGTTTGTTGAGAACAACTCTCCTTTTGCACTCTTGTTAAGAAAGACCTGGATTGAGAAAGATCAGATTAGAAGGAAAGCATAAGAGGAAGCTACAAAACAAAAAAAGCAATAATTAAGGGACTTCATAGATGGAAAGATAGAGAGACTAATATAAGAAAAAGAAGATAATTCAAAGCAATAGAGGGCCAGAGAATTAGTTGTTGAAGTTGAAAGAACACAAGAATGCTTAAAGAACGTGTCCATGCAGGAAAAAACTGCATCCACCCCAGAGATAGTGAATGAAGAGGTATTACCTTTGAACCCTTTGAAAGAACCCTAGCAGTGCGAAGTTACTACTCTAAGAGAAAATAAGAATAAGAATGGAGAGAGGAATCCAAAAACTCAAATCACAGGAAAGAAGGCAAGAAAGCTCAGTAAGAAGAAAGCAAAGTTAGAAAAACTATAGGAAGTCCTAGAGAAGACTTCGCAGAAGGCAGGCTTGCAGAACCTGAACCTCGTCGGAATAGAAAAACAATGCAGAATGGGACTTTGCCACGACAAATCTATATGATCGTTGGAGGCGTCCTGACCGTTAGAATGACACTCAAGAATGGTTAGAAACGTAGTTATTTCCAGAAAGACTGTCGGTGGACCATTGGGACTGTGCCATAATGGCCTGATTCGTATTGATTGAGGCATTCCTTCCCATTGAAGGAATTCATTACAATGTTACTTATTTAACCCGTCGGATGTTGCGCTGGGACCACTTTTTACAAACCGATATATCTGAGATAATAGAGAATTGATTGCATACTGCATTGTGTTGTCTAGACCTTACCACCCATTTGATTACCTTGTCTATCTGTTCGCCTACCTGATCTCCTGGATTACAAGTGTGAATGTCGAGTGAGCATAGCGCGCTAGAGAAGTCCGTGGAGGATATTTTGATAGACCTCATGGATGAGAAAGTCATGTCTGTAGGAATACATGCATCGTCAACTGGAGGATTGCAAGCATCCCAATTGATTGGATGATGTTTTGATCGCGCTGCTGAGAAATGAAGCAAACACCGCGATGATTTGGCTAACACGAAGCAGATCTCGTTGGTCTTTCCAGAGTATATCTCGCCTTTGATTGTGCGGTTAACCATGATAGTGTCCCACATGAGTACGAATACATGTTGATCACTGCATACCTCCCTAAGGGGATACATGCAATTGGACCCCAATTGGGACTGATCCCAGCTCTCAATATCAGTGACTTCAACCTCATAGACCGAAAGAACTATGTGATGCTCGCGCCGCATAGGTACCTGATGAAGATGATTGGGAATAAGCCCAATATAGTTCCCCAGTTGAGGATTAAGAAGCTCACGCGCTCCATGATATTGAACATGATGAAGATCCCCCACTTTAGCCGACATCAGGAGGTTAATCCTTGCATTAAACTCCTCCTGTCGTGCTATCATGGAGGTTATCTTTGGTTAGATAGGCGCATAACTGTGGATCCAATTTTGATCCATATAATCACTGGATTAATCATACAGGGATCGAACCCTCAGCAGTTCTACCCAAGGAAGATGTCATATCGCTCCTTGGCCTAGCATATAAAGGAAGACTATGGTGATGTAGAGAAGGGGAAGTGAGGCTACAAGGTAGCCTCCATCTAGGATGGTGTAGTTCTCCTTTCTTTCCAACTAATCACTGGAAAGATCATCAGAAAGAACCGACTGACACAAGTCCTAGGGTTCGTAGTGGACCTCGCAGGGAAATGCGTCGAAGGAATGCAGATGAATTGGGCAAGTTACCTCGTCAATAAGCTGGAAAAGGACTTTCGCAAAGCACAAGACCAAGGGTATGAGTTTCACTTTAGTTGGATATTGGTACTGATCACATTTGTTGCTTGGAAAATGTCGGAAGGAGAGCCTTCCCAGAAGTTGAGCCATCGAAGCCATTGGTCACAAGGTTCTCCACCTTGTGGTACACGAATGATATGGCGAAGCAGTGGCATTCAAATGTTGTCTTCCATACTTACTACCTACATCTAAAGTGCGCCATTGAATCATTCCCTTGAATTACACTGAATACAATCCATTAGTACAAACCGTTCGCAAAGTTTCACGTAGACCGACACTTCATATACATCACTACGCGCATGGATGAAAGTAAGGAGGAGTTGTAGTCTTACTATAAGTTGACCGAGGAAGAAATGGAAGAGATCACTAAGGAATGACTAGTAAAATTCCTTGTACCAATGGAATATGCCGAACTTGCCAACCCCGACATCATCGGAAGTCCATTGGTCACCTGGGTCGAAGATGATGGACAGAGTGGCATGAAGAAAAAGAAGAAAAAGAAGGAAGTGCAGGACATAAAAAGTGATGAGAAGGATAGCGCATCAGAGGAAACTGCACCTGAATCACCTGTAGGAGGAGGAGGATATGAAGTAAACCAAGAGGAAGGAGGGGAAGAAGGAGGCAAGCAAGAAAAAGGTGAAGTTACACCGCTGAAGGATCCCGTTACAAAGGATGAGAAATCAAAGAAAATGAATGTTTCTCCGCATAAACCCTCAACATGGAAGAAGACCTGATCCAATAAGCCTCAATCGCAGAATGTGCCCACAGTGGACGATATTGAGCTCATCATCACAACTGTAGAGAACGCTTCAGAAGAAATCTTGCAGAAACATGGAGCAAAGTAGGAGTTGATGTATGACAGAATAGATAAGGAGCTCAAAGATATCCAATAAGATATCCATTTGAGTCGTCCAATGCCTATTGCACCATATTCCGCAGAAAGTGTAGAATTGGGGGATGAGCCAACCCAATTACGAAGGCTAGCAGATGCAACAGAGGCTCGACTCTGTCGAGTCTAAGAAGAAAAGGAGCAGGCCAAAGAGACCTTAAAGAAAGAAAAGTAGGAGGTCCTAGAGCAAATTCGAGTTACGCAGAAGGAGAAAAATGAAATTCAGGCAAAGTTCGAACAGAACAATGTGAAGATACAGGAAGAAAAAGACAAACCGCTCGCAGAGAAGATTGCGATCAAGGAGGCAGTAACTAGAGCACTTTGTTCTATGTCGTCTTGGTGCAAGAGGAAGAAGAATCAACAGAGATACAAGTGGGGAAGCTCACTGAGTCCATTCAATAGCTTCAAGCAAGAATAATGGAGCTATAAATCCAAGCAGTGTCGAGCACTTCGCAAGAAGTTCATGATCAGAGGGAAGAAGCTACTAGAAACGAAGTAGAAAGAATTAGGGAAGTCGCCTCAGAGTGTAAGAAAATAAGTGATCGAAGTGTGCAGACTTATGAGCACCTTGTAGAAGATCTAGAGCTGAGGAAATTGGAGGCACATCTCGAGGAGGTGAAGCAACATGCGTCCACCATACAAGCATAGATGAAGTTTCTTACTGTAGTTGAGAAGATGAAGAGGTCACAGGAGCAGTGCGCAATCCAACAACATGTTACTGCCATCCAGAGCAAGGTCATGGAGGTGACACAGAGACTCCAACCGGTGTAGGACGAGGTCTGCACGATTCTTGAATAAGTTGAAGGACAAGGCTCGCAGCTAGACCAACTGTTTGTGATAGTAGAACAACACTTGGAAGGGCCTATTACTAAGCAAGTGATTCAGGAGTTCGTCGAGTAGGAGGCTCTCATGAAGCAACAAGTCGAGGCAACTCGAGCTAAGATCAATTCCTTTGAAGCGACCTTGCCCAGATCTGAGTGACTCGGGATGAGTCATAAGTGAGTGTTGGGGGCCTGTTGTCCCTTGACCAAGTTTTGAGGAAACATTGGTCATGTTTGACCATTTTTGGGACTTCGACAATCTGGTCTAAGATGGAGCACCCAGGCGGAGCTAAGATCCCAAGATCTCACCTATTTTGTAGGCTTTTTGGGTTTTTAGGGTTTATGTAATAGGTATGGGATGTCAGCCCATGGGTTTACCCATGTTTTAGGCCTTTTTGTAATATATAAATAAGTAGATAGGACTTGGAGCGAATTCTGTCTAAGTTGGCTTCATGCAAGAATATGTAAAGGTTGCTAAGTGTGAAGAACAATTGTTGGCTTTTGTGCATACTGTGTGTTGAGACTTGCAGAGCTAAGTGCAAGTGATTGTAAGAGGCTTTGTGCTACTAAGGAGTTAGCTCTGTGCCTTGACCCGATTTTGGGAAGTAGGATCTAGTGGGCTACACGCAGGTCTCCTGTCCTCTACGGAGTTGCGCTATGTGGATTTGTGCAGGAGCCGAGAATGTAGGAAGATTGAATATTAATAAATAAGATAAGAAGAAGTTGGTGGACATAGCCCCACACTGGGGTGAACAACATATATCCTATGTTCTGATGTGCTTTGTGCAATATTGCTCATGTTGTTTATGTGTTTATCTTCTTAGTGCACTAAACTTGATATATGATAGATAGATCTGTGGATTCTTAGTACTATATGATATTTGATTGTTAGATCTGAGTAAGTGCTATGTGCTAGGTGATTCAAATTACTTGATCTTGGTTGCTACTACATTGATCTGTAATTAGGGTTTAATCTACGATGTGAATATGACTTATGAACTAATGCATCTTGATTGGATAAGTGATCTTTTAAGTGTTGTAATCACAGATCTGTGTCTCGACTAGGTTGTATACACCTAAGTCCTGCAACCCCCCTGCCTCTACCTTGGGTGAGACTTCACTTGCTTCGCAGGTGTTGCTGAAAGGGCCGATAGTTAGGGTTTTGTTGGTGTGTTGTTGAACCATTGAACCCTGGGTCTTCCCATGTGCCAACATAATCTATGAATTAAGGAATCTAGGAAAGAAAGAAATTAGAAGTGTTGATGGTGACTATTTTTTCAGGTATAAGTATACGGGAATTGGAGGAAAGGGTCAAGCAACAACTACATGACAACAACAACAAGTATAAACAAAAGGCAAATTTGAAGAGAAGACACTTGGATTTTGAAGTTGAAGATTTGGTCATGGAACACCTCAGAAGAGAAAGGCTTCCTATAGGGGACTATAACAAATTAAAACTTTAAAAGATTGGACCATGTAAAGTGTTGAGATAATTTTCCTCAAATGCTTATGAAATAGAACTTCCAAGTAACCTTGGAATTTCTCCAATTTTTAATGTATCAGATTTGTACCCTTTTAAGGAACCATCGGATAATTTGGCAAATGCACCTGGAAGTAATAGCATTCAGACTATTGAATGGGAGAAACAACTATCTATAGCACAAAAAAAGAAGATTGAATATATATTGGACCAGAAGGTAGTAAATAAGAGAAGAGGAAAATATTATTTTTAGTACTTAATCAAATGCAAAGGACAACCACTTGAAGATGCCATGTGGATGACAACAACATAAATATCTAAGTATGGTACAAGTATTGAAGAACTACTACAAAAAGCATCATAAAAAGTCTTTTCTTCCCTGGGAGTCTGACGGAGGAGAATCTTCTACAACAATCTAGTATTTGACCTCTAAGGTCTTAGGAACTTTATGAGAGGAAGTTGGTTTCCTCATTGTAATTGTTTTTAATCGTTTTCCTAAGTTGTAATAGTCTAGGGTGTTTGAGAAGAAGATATTTTTCATGAATGTAATAGGAGGTGGAAGAATTAGATGAATTAGGAATTGTGTTTGGATCTAATCCTATCTTTCAGGATCAGAATCAGGTTGTTGTAAGCTAAATAGAGTTTCTATGTACTTTTTGTCATATTTGATCCTATCTCCATGGATTGGGTTGATCTAATTCTTAGTGCATTAAAAGCTTGATATGAGAGAATATAGCTAGTATGAGAGTCTTGCAGGGTGAGAAGTGTGAGTGTGAAAAGGTCCATGAGACCAAGAAGGGAATCGTGGCTATTGTCCCTATATTTTTATTCCTCTTCTAATAAGAATTTCAGGCTTGTCGAATTTTGTGTGTTAAATTATTGAATTCTATTATGCTGTCAAATGGTGTGAAAATGCATATGTGTTACAAGTTCCAGATCGACCCTTACACAAAGTGAAATCCACATTGTTAAGTATTGTGCGTTTTGTTCTTTTAACATGGGCAAATCAGTGGTTCACATATCACCTACAGTGAAGGAATATTCACCGTCGATCAAGATAGGATCAACGATGATCCAATTCTAATTGAAATCATTGAAATATGAAAAGGATCGATGAAGTCAGATCCAAATGTTGATCGGATGATCCAATTCTAATTGAAATCATTGAAATATGAAAGGATCGAAGGAAGTCAGATCCAAATGCTGATCGTGAGAGGTGATCGCATCAATCTCATCCACTCCCTCGGGCCCAACTAGATTTAATTTGGAGGCACACTCTATAATTTCATCATATAGATTGAACCACAAGTACAACAACTAAAGTGGATCAAGGGCACTCGGCCTCCCATGCGTCAACAACTAGTGGATTGCGGTACCCCCTGTCTCGAGATTCATACCGTAGCTCCAGCCCCCCACAAAGTCGGTCTCGGTCACCAACCCTTGGTCCTATGTAGTTGAAAGTCAAGGAGTTTAGTGCCCAAACTCATAGCTCCGTAAACTAGCCTATGGATTCTAGCTCATGGTCATGTGATAAAGGAGTTAGTGCCTGAGTTTAAGCCCTCAGTTCCAACATTTGGTCACATAGCGAAGGAAAGCGCCAAAAACCTGTATAAGGTAATTTCAAATTTTTAATTTAATTTGAATTCTATTAATTAAACAAATTTTACAGAACTGTTTGAGCTCAAGAGAAGGAACCAGTCTGGATCGATCATCACAAAAACAATACCTTATTGCATTTTTCTTCCTTATGGAAAGCATAAAACATCCCACTCATTTTTCCATAATTTATTTTCATTCTAAATGCTTTGCACTCTCTCTACTCTCAAACTTCATTAATTATAGTAAAACTAAGGCCTTGGTTAGTTATCAAATAATATAACATAATATTTACCGTTTAGTTGCTTAAGGTTACATAAGGGAAAATAAAACCTAATATATTTTATAAGTTTAGATTAGACAAAAGGAAATTGAGGGAGAGAACTCATTTGTTTGTGTGTATGAGTTTTCGAGACAATAATGTCAACCACAATAAGAAGCACAAACTTATTATTATGGAAACTATGTCTTAAGGGGATACCCAAGGTCACCAACAAAATATAAGGGTACCTCAATTCCATACAATAAAATTCCATACAATAAAAGACTCTTCCCGTCAAACAATCCATTACTAACAACCTTGATGTACATACCATTGAGCTTAAGAACATGGGAATATGAAAAAACCCTGGCATAACTAGTGAACACACTTAGGATATGCATATTACGATCAACTACAAGATGTGCATCCACACTATACATTTTTTATTCATCCAAATAATAACATCCATTTGAAATTATTGACCTTTCAATCTCAAAACAATCGCAATCAATGACATAAACATAGTTTGACAAACTATAAATTCTTTGAAACCCATGAGTGACTCTCTCCAACTCATTTTGAGAGGATAAGAAAACCTATGTTTGTATGTGTACACAAAAACTTATACACCTCACTACAACACTTGAAAGTAGATACCTCTCCTATTCCAAATCTTTGGGAAACTGTACAATAAGTGGGCCCTGTGGCAAACTAGTGTAGATCAATTGCGATCCGTTTGGAAATAGGAATGCTTAAATAGGATGTTGTGTTCATATTTTCCATAAATGGATGCAATGCTTGACATATATGTTCAAATAGTAAAGGAGAAACATAAAGAAAATATTTGAAGGTGGATTCATCCATAAGCCTTGCAATGGGTTCATATATTTGTATACAACTCCTCTAATAGGTATGCTTCAAGCACATCAATATAACAAAAATCCTAGGATCACCCCCCTCATTCCTTTCCACCTGTTTCTTCTTACGATAATGATGAGCTCTTGAAGGATATGAGACGACATTAACACTCATAGTAGTGACATTAATAGTTGCAACCACTCACATTAACACCTACAACAAACCATTAATGCCTCCAACCAACTTGCTTGTGGATGATGACATCACAGTGGACATTGGACAAGTGCAACCTACAAAGGTGCCATCCCATCATGAAATAATAACAAACTATATAAAAAAAAACGTTAGAAATCTAGAAACTTTTTTGCACTATTGTAGTATTAATACATCTGAGCCGATACTATATGTCGAATAATGACATAATAAGCACCAAACAAAGTTGCATTGGTAATGCTTACCCATCGAATTCAAAAAAATTATAATACTTATAACCAATAATAATAATAGTTATACTATATGTCAACAAAATATAGATACAAATGGAAAAAAAACTACATAGAGATTAGATATATACACTTTATATAAAAATGACTACACAAAGAAATAAAAAGAGAGATACCAAATTTAGATATAACTAGAAATACTAGGCAAACATTTGAATCCAATAGTAGTGCATTTAATGTTGTTGTTGTTGGGATCAAACTATTGGATCTAAGGTTACTACTAGTGGAATGTAGATACGACATTCTACATCCTAGCGGTAATAACCTTAAATGCAATGCTCCTAGGTACATATGGATTGCCCAAGTACTATAAATATTATATTTACATAGAAATATTGTTACAATGCAAATATGTATATCTTAATAAGAATCAAGATTATTTTGTTATAGATCCATATTTTTTTTTTCATTTGAAAAAAATACTTATATTAGAAAATATAATTATTTTGTTATAATACTTTTAGAAGTATATATCTCTCAAAAAATTTATGCAGCAACACAGACTACTGAATACAAATTTTCATATCTCTCTAAACACTTTATGCTACCACACAGTCTACAGATTCTAACTTATCCCATGAGTCCTAACAGAGAGTTAGAAATCTCTAATATATATAGTCACCAGAATTAAAATTACCACTTCTTTGTATCAGTTCCAAAATAACAGTAACAATTTTCAGTCATCTTTATATTTAACCAATGTCTATTCTGTCAAAAAGATCTGCATGTCCTTCATTTCCGACTGCAAAATATAAGCCATCTTCCTCGAGAAGTAGAGATTCTTTTGAAAGTTGATCTACTTCCATGTTGAAACCTCTGTATATATGCTGAATTTTAAGTTGTGTGAATTTTCTGTTGAGATCTCTAATCTTTCTCATCCATGGCTGCAAATATACCACCTGAAGATTATTTGCATTAGTAAACYAGTCAATAATCACTTTTGAGTCACCTACCAATTGCAACCTTGTTACCTTTTTATAATGTGCAAAAAATAATATACACCATAATGCTAGTAATTCTACTTTGGTATTAGTGCCACTGCCACAATTCATTTTGATTCTAAAAGTACCCAACACTGGACATTTTAAAATAGCTCCTGCTCCGCATGTCTCACCCCTTTCTTGTGAAGCACCATAAAAAAAACCCACAGCCTGATCCCAATGAAGTAAAGGTGGTTTGTCAATCCTCTTATCCTTAGTGACATGTCCTATTCTAGTTTCTCCCAGAGCCTGAAGAATACTTGTGCATACTCTGTCCCTATTCAGAAGTCTATCTTCAAACATAGCAAGATTTTTGTGTTTCCAGATCTCCCAACAGATAAGACATGGAATTTCTAATTTTTCTCCCTTCCTTCTTTTCCAGTTCATTATACAATCACTAAGTTGTCCTCCTTCCCATACACCATCCCATTTATAAACCTTAAACATTAAATACCATATATCTGTAGTAAAGGTACAAGCTACAAATAAGTGATAAGCAGTCTCCTCACAATTCCCACAGAGAATACATCTGTTAGGGCCATGATAACCTCTTTTTACTAAGTTTTCCCAAGTAAGGATTCTTTGTTCTAACAGTAGCCACATAAAAAAATTTACTTTTAAAGGTAACTGCCATTTCCAGAGGTCATTATACCAGAAAACAGGTTCAGTCTCTACTACCTCCAACATTTGTACCTCATAGGCTTTCTTTGCACTTACTTGGCCACTTTTGGTATCCCAGGACCACATTAATAAATCTTTGTCTTTGTTCAATTCAATGCCCAGACTGACTAAACCTTTCACATAGTTATTCCATTCATCTTTCATGTCTCCTTCCAATCCTAAACCACCTGCCTTTATCCACCCTGTTTGTCTAGAATTTTCCAAATCCATTACTCCTACTTGTGACAGAAAATCATATCCTAGGTCCTTAAGTTTTGCAGTAAGGTTCCTTGAGAGTTGATAAAAATTGTGTGACCCAACCATGGGATCAGATCCAATTCTGACATCCCTTCCATCACCTGGCTTCCAGACCAGCCACCTGACCACTTGTTGCTTCCTTGCCTAAGCCATGTAGCCATAGAATTCTTCATGAGATATTTATTTACGATTACCTCATGCCAAAGCCCCGGTATCATGAGACACCTCCACAGATTTTTTACAGCAAGTGCTTTACCAAAAGTGTAGATATTTTTTATACCCCACCCCCCTAGCTTTTTAGGTTTAGCTATATTTTCCCAGCTTATCAGGTGAATGCCTTCTTTTTCCTTTTTACCAGTCCACAAAAAACTGAACATTCTGCTTCTAATTATATTGAGTATACTTTTTGGTATTTTGGCCAGAGAGAGCCAATTTACAGGTATACATTCAAGAACAACTTTCACCAGTGTCACTCTTCCCCTTAAGCTTAACCATCTTAGGCTCCAGTTAGCAATCCTTTTCTCAAACTTTCTCACCAACCAATGCCAATCTACCTTATTATAAAAATTAGGTTTAAGAAAACAACCAAGATATTTAAACCCTTCATCTACAGATTTTACTTCATAAGGCAGAAACTCCTTCAATAATGTTATATCTTCTGTTGTCCAACCAACTTCAAGAAACATTGATTTTCGTGGGCTAAAAGCCATTCCAGTGGCTTTACTAAACAATTCTAAAAGATCCTTATATAAAATCCACTCGCCAAGCAAGCCATTTCCAAACAGAATAATATCATCAACAAACTTCAAGTGAGTAATATATAATCCTCTAGCCACCGAAATCCCTTCTAAGTTCTTCTCTCTAACCTGTTCCATTATAGCTCTGCTTAGGCCTTCCACAACAAGAAGAAAGAGTAAAGGGGATAATGGGCACCCTTGCCTTAGTCCCTAAGAACTTTTAAAAATATATGTAGGCTTGCCATTAATTAAAACAACACAATTTGTAGAGGTTACACACCCCATGATCCAATCAGTTGCTTCAAGGCTCATTCCCACCTGTAACAATACCAATCTTAGGAATCCCCAATCAACTCTGTCACATGCCTTTATCATATCTAGTTTAAGTACCATAACATTGATATTCTTGACCTTAATACTGTGTAAGGCTTCATGAACAATACCAATGTCATCGGTGATTTGCCTGCCCTCTAAAAAGCCAAATTGCTCCTTTGATATACCAAAGGACAATGAGGATTTTATTCTGTTTGCAATAATTTTAGTAATAATTTTATATAATAGGTTGCAGAGAGCTGAAAAAACTCAACTGTCCAACCATCTGGCCCGAGACTTTTTGAGGTTTTAAATCCTTTTAGAATTGTTAGGACTTCTACTTTAGTTATAGGTAAGGTTAGTCTTTGGCTAGCTTCATCTGTGAACATCCTAGGATAATTCCTTAATATTGCAAGTTGATCAGTGATGGCTAGGTTAGGGTGGGCCAAGAATATATTCCGGAAAAATCCAACTGCTTCCTTTTGTAATTCTTCAGTTCTAGTTATCAGTGTCCCATCCTCCTTGGATAGCTCCCAAATAGTATTGATATGTTTCCTAGAGTTCGCGTAGGCATGGAAAAATTTAGTATTTCTATCACCTGATGTTAGCCAGTTCAGACGACTCTTTTGTCTCCAGGTTTCCTCTTCTTGTCTCAGAAGTACCAATTTTCTTTGCTCTTTACCCGTGATCAACTCTATTTCTAACCCGTTCTCAAATCCTCCCAGATGATTTGAGTAATATTTATCTAATTCTTCCTCCAACTTAAACAATTCCACCTTTGCTTTTAGCTTCTTCTTTTTTTCCTAGTTAATGAACAAAGTCTTGAGTAATTTTAGTTTTTTTACCATTGACTCCATAGRATTTAAGGACTCTGATCTCTGACTAAATCTACAAATTCTGGCTCATCCAACCATATAGAWTTAAACTTGAAAAGGGAAGCTGACCTCTCTAATATCTTTTTCCAAGTGTAGAATAACTAGCATATGATCAAAAATCTTCTGATTACACACTACAGATCTGTATCTATAACCTGTAGTTGCAAGATCTTCAGAGATTAGAAATCGATCCAACCTCTTGGCAATAAACTCCTGTCCACGTAAGTATAAGTTTTGAATTTTATTGAAAGTAGTAACATTACAAACTAATTTTATTGAAATTAATACATTACAACTATGTAAATATTGATATTAAATGATACAAAAATCTACAAGTTAAATAGGATTAAACTGCATTGACATTGACATTGACATTGACATTGACATTGATATATATATATATATATATATATATATATATATATTCAGTATAGAACATCCATACCATTAAAAACACCAGTGATACTGTGTATTGCTCGTCCACTTTGCTAGTATAGAGTTGGATGAACTGCTGCTGAGAGACTGTCTCCCCTCTATATTCTAGCCATCCATGACACTTGATTTGAGCTCCATCAGTGTTATGGAAGTCCTTGAATCTGAACTAATCCATGGCGCATCTGGGCAATTGCAGATCCTCTCATTCTTTTCTACACTATTTTTCAACGACGATCTTGAAATGTGCATCTTATCTTGCAGAAGCAGTTGCTGTCGCAGAAATACCGTCCACATTGGAAGAAGCGCAAGAAAATAAAGTTCAATGTGACGATCAGAGCGAGTGTGGGTTTGTAGAAGTCACGAACCAGCCACGCATCGGATTAGACTTTAATAGGTACGTTAGTCTTCTGCAGGAATGTACCAACTTGAAAAGTCTCACGGAAATCCATACCCAAATGCTCATAACAGGAAGAATTCAGAATAATATGTTTTTATGTAATAAACTCGTCACTGCTTATGCCAACTACGGAAGCCTGGTGGATGCACGCCTTGTTTTTGATTGCATGCCCAAGCGAAATCTGGTTTCATGGAATGTATTAATTGGAGGATATGCCAAGGATGGAGCGTTTGATGAAACGCTCAGGGTTTATGGCAAAATGCATCGTGCAGGCGTGCAGCCGGACAATTTCACGTTCCCTTTTTTGCTCAAGGCGTGCACGAGTTTATCGGCTCTGAAAGAGGGCAAGGAGATTCATCAACGGATAATCAGAAGTGGGCTAGAATCTGATGTTTTTATAGCAACTGGACTCGTCGACATGTATGCCAAATGCCAGAGTATTGATGATGCACGTCAAGTGTTTGAAAAAATGCCCGAACGAGATTTGGTGTCTTGGACTGCCATGATCGGTGCTTATGCTCAGCAGGGATATGCGGATCAGGCTTTGGAGCTTTTTCAAGAAATGCAGCATCTGGGTATGGATTCCGATGAGATTACTCTGGTAAGTGTGCTGTCTGCGTGCACGCATCTAGGAGCTCTGCAACAAGGAAAATGGATCCATGATTGTGTAGTAAGGCGTGGGTTTGATGGGGATGTTCTTGTTGCTAGTGCTCTTATAGACATGTATTGCAAATGTGGCAGTACAGAGCTTGCACGTCAAGTGTTTGACAAAATGCCGAAGAGAGATGTGGTTTCATGGAGTGCAATTATTGCAGGGTATGGACTGCATGGGCATAGTGAGGACGCTCTTGCGCTGTTTGATCAAATGCTAGAATCTGGCATAAGGCCAGATCATATTACCTTTGTTTCTGTTCTATCTGCCTGTAGCCATGCGGGTTTGGTGGCAAAGGGCTGGGAATACTTTGATTGCATGAGTCGAGATTATGGCATCATACCCGGGGTGAAGCACTATACATGTATGGTCGACCTTCTTGGCCGTGCAGGACATCTAGATGAGGCACACGAGTTTATTAAAAAGATGCCATTAGAGCCTGATGCAGGTGTGTGGGGGGCCTTGCTTGGTGCTTCCAGAATTCATTCCAATACTGAACTAGGTGAACGTGTTGCAGAACGCCTTTTTGAGATAGAGCCTAGAAATCCCGGATACTATGTACTGCTGTCTAACATCTATGCTGCCAAAGGCAGGTGGCATGACTCTGTAAAGGTGAGAACCATGATGATGGACTTGGGGTTGAGAAAGCCACCAGGATGTAGCTGGATTGAGTTGAATAACAAGGTTCATGCATTCCGCGTTGGAGACAGGTCACACCCTCAATCTAAGCAAATATATGAGCTGTTGGAGACCTTGGGTGAACAAATGCAAGCAGCTGGGTATGTTGCAGACACAAACTTTGTCTTGCATGATGTCGAGGAAGAGGTGAAGGAAAACATACTGGGCAGTCACAGTGAGAAGTTGGCAATTGCGTTTGGGCTACTCAATACAAAACCTGGTAGCCCGATCAGGATCACAAAAAATCTACGGGTGTGTGGTGACTGTCATAATGCCTCTAAGTACATCTCCAGGATTGTCAGTCGAGAAATAATAATGAGGGATGCAAGTCGCTTCCATCATTTCAAGAATGGATCATGTTCTTGTAGGGATTACTGGTAATGCTAACTAAATTGAGCAGTAATCATAATATGCATTCACTACAAAGTTATTCATATCTATTGATATTACTTGTGTTTAGTTGATACCATTGGTTTGAGCTTTTTTTTTCGCTTCTGTTAAGATTGATAGTTTTAAAATCTAGCTTGCAACAAATTAGTTATACCAGAGATGTGGAACCCTGCATTTTGTTGAGTATAGTCGATTTGCGATTTAAAAAAATTTATTAACAATGCCCCTTTGGCCTAGTTTTTAGTGATATTGCCACAGGTATAATCATGGAATGAGGGCTCTTAATATAAAGACATGTTTTTTATATTGCAAGGTCTCCACCTTTCTTCATCTTGAATCTAGACCTTGACAAGGTTCTTCAATCACACTCAAAAGGGTTATTTGGTAGAAAGGGTATAATGAACAGGTGTTACCATTGACCAGTTACCTTTTCGCTGATATATAAACGCATAAAGCATATTATAGAGGATCGTTATTTCTTTCTATATTGAAACAGATAATTATCGTCTTTGTAAAATATGTACAATGGGCCACTTCAATAACTGAATCGAAAGGACAAATTGCAACTCTGTTCTGTTAAAAAACAACTTTAGTATAGTTAAACAAAGTCCGTGTAGTCAAACAAAAACCTCTATAGAGAGTTGGACGATTATCTGTCGAAGTAAAGCAAGTAAACAAAGACACTACAAGGCTAGATCATTCTAACGAGTTAACTGGAGTGATTCAGAGTTGTTACCCCATTTGATGAGGTCCATATCTAGCTTGATATTATCCATCTCAGTTTGCAGCATGGCCGACTGCAATGAGGTTTGATATTGATAAGCACGATCGCTGAAGATTGGTTCCATCCACAATTTCCCGTAGCAGATTCATATATTCTTTGGTTTCTTTAGTGTTTTTGTCCACAATATTTCTTCTGATGAGTAAGAATTTTTCATTTAGCTTTTCCAAAGAATCTTGTGGACAGACAATAGCAGCTCTCATAGTAATGAAATTAAGTAAAACATCATGGATGTTTCTTATTGTTCCTCATATCTTCTTGTCAATCTCCTTCTTTAGCTCCTTTGCAAAATATTCATATGAGGCTTACCCTCATTCTAGAAGAGGAACCGGTTTCTTATTTGGACTCCATTTCTTTTTCCTCTTTGCACTTATAACATACAAGCATACATCATATTATTAAAACTCGGAATTGGCCTCAGAATCTGTTGAGGGTCCGCTTGGACTCGGAATAGAATTGGATTGGTTTGATTTTTATGACTCAATTTACTAAAAAATACATAAAATATGAAAATTTTAATGAAAAAAATATATTTTAAGATTCCAAACCATTAGAGAGAAAATACAATGAGTCTGCTCATGTATATACAATGTAAGGGTGAATATATCAAAATGGCATCGAGTGCACTATATATCTGAAAAAAAATACATAATCAATGAGGCTCTAAATGGCCTCTAGAGTCCAAAAAAACAACATGCTACAAGCTACTAGCCTACCACATATCACTAATCAATGTGATCAATCATCAAACTCATCACCAATTCACCACTGCTAGAAATCGGAACTTTGGCCTGAGCTACACGACCATCCTATGGCTCAGACTCATTAGACTCCTTAAGGATATCTACAATTGTAGTAGTAGTATTAGTAGAAGCACAACTAGTGCCTTTCATACCTGGAGCTACTCCTACTAGTGGATGTGAATGCATACCACTCCACCCCAAGTCATCAATATCGGGATTAAACTTTGTCGAGTGAGTCTCCTTTGCTCATTGAGAGCCTTGAGGTTTGATCAATATGATCCAACACAATGGGCTTTCTATGAGGTGTTTTGTATAGTAATTGGACCAGTTATTTTCATATATGAAACTCCTATTTTTGGCATGTTTAGATTTCACAAGTATATATTATGTAGGTGGCATGTAGCATAAGAACAACGTGGAATTTAACATATTTTGATGGTTTAGTGGACTTATCTTCGGTTTGATGTGGTTCAATTAATTGGATTTTTTTTAAATTGATAATTTTGCTAAATTTTGGATGGGATGTGAAATTCTATTTTCATCATATGAAGTTCAATGAAGTTGGAACCCCTCCCAAATATCCTAAAACAATTAATGATAGTGTAAAAAAATCATGTAAAAGTTTTCATTTTAGAAAGGAAAATATAAAGAAAATGAAAATTCCACTTTAAGAATTTTATATTATCATTCCATGTCGACTTGTGTCACTTTGTGTCAATCAAATTGCTTTTCCCCCCAAATAGCACTATGGCTTGTAGGAAAACGAGTGGGCACAGACTCGACTAAGTTGGATCAGTTTGGTACCAAACTAGTCGATTTGGTACCAAACTGATGCCCCAAGCTAGTTTGGTGGCTGAGTCAATGCTCTTGATGATCAACTCGGTTAACTTCATCAAATTTGAGTTCAAGGCAACTAAGTTTTAAAATTATGACATAGATATAGATAAATAGATTTGAGCCTAATAAAACTATGTTTTGTGGAGAGACAAAAAGAACATGAATTTTCTTTTGGTAGTAAGAAGCCCATGGTTGAAATGTCTTTAAAGTATTCAACATTCCTACATGTTCTCCTTTGACATGTGCAAATGAATGGTGCTTGTTGAACATAAACTCGAAAGCAAAGCATTGTTGCCAATAGAGTACTAGATAGGTACTAGTCTACCATAATCTCTTTTTTTAGAGCTTTACTTATTGGTTCACTAGAGTATCCATCTCAACATTTCTAACTCATCTTATATGGAATGCTTTTACGTATGTAAAGTTGACTTCAAATTTAATTTATGTGGTCTTCAAGTATCATCAAGAGTGTTTTTTTCTCCATTATTCATCAATAATAAATTTAAGTGGCACATAGTCTAAGAATTTTAATTTTTCTAATATCTTTTAGAGGGACCAACTCCATCCCTTTGCCATTGCTTTAAATTTTCCGTTGTGTGTGTTATCTCCAAATTCCTATTCTGAAGCTAGAGATTCCATTCTCATAATTATCATCTATAAACATACCTTGTTTGGTAGGAGGTTTGATGTTTTCATTAGCAACTCCACCACATTTAAAGTCTATATTCCTTTTTACTGAAAAGGATTGACAACTCTTTAAATATACTTGGTTGTTAATCTTCTTCAACCTAGTTTACTACATTAAGTTTTTTAACCCATCTCCTTCACTCTTTCGGTGTGTTTTCCATTCAAGTCTTCTTCGTTGTATTCTTCTTCATTAAAAATAAAAGGTCATCAATTATCATGAAGATGGTATGGACATTAGAGATTGAGCTGAAGATGGGTAGGAGTTTCCCTCTCCCCTTCTCAATGAAAGTATTCTCATTGAATGTTTGAGTGTCTTAGATCCTTTTCATAATGGAACTATCAGAGAATTGTGTCAAAGGTCAAAAGACTTGGATATTTTATGCCTACAAGAAGTCAATTTTGTTGTTTTTTTCTTATTAGGGCCTTGTTAAATTTATCTGGTTGGGTTTATTGCTTGCATCTCAAACCATGAAGAAGGAAAAAGTGTCATATCATTGTTCCTTTTGCCTTCAATTTCCTAGTATATGGTTGAGTTGGTTGAGTTGAGACTCAACTCAACCTAGAGGTTGCTGTAGGTGTCGCTTCACTTAGATGACCACACTCTAGGAATCACTAATATTTATGCATAGAATTCTGCTTTGGAGTAGGATGCCTTTTGGCATTGGATGGTTGAGGTTGATCAAATGGTGCGTGGTGACATTAATATGGTGGAATCTAAGGAAGACAATGAAAATTTTCTCCCTCATTGGTGGAGCCACAAAGAGAAGGAAGTTTAGTTCAGTTTGTGATGGAGTCTTGGTATGGATGAATATTTCTCTTTGGATAACCCAGTCTATGTGTATAGCATTTAATAAATATGGAACCAAATTCTTTGACCTTGTAGAAATAAAGGGTCGATTCAATGGTGGACTGAGGTTGTTGCAAGGTCCACCTCAATCCTAAGAGGCTCCAAGAGGTAAATTTCTATTTCTAGAAGGTGACATGAGAGAGTTGCTATAAAAGAATTCAAGGTTGTCAGACACTTCAAGAGGGAAATTGTTACTATTAGAAGGTGACATGGGAGAGTTACTGTGAAGGAATTGGAGCCTCTTAGTAAGAGGTTTCAACTTTATCGATTTGATGAGGATTCACAGGGATAAATAATAATGTTGCATCATACTTTGAAATTTGTTGAAGCAGGGAAAGCCAAAGGTGCTCAAATTCAATCTTGGATTCTTTGGATTAGGACAAGCGACATTCCCACTAATTTTTTTTTTGGCCTCTTGCCAAGGAGGTTGTTGAGCACATCACAACCCTTAAAATGAGAAAGGTTAGGAAAACTCACCATGGTGAGATTGAGCATGAATTTGGTAAACACTATACATTGGTGTTCTAGTGTCATGACATAACACTGGAATGAAGGGTAGCCATGGAAACTTGCTTTGACATTGCTACTTGAGTCATAATCTACCACATGTGATCAATCATTGACCCTCAATGAGTTGTACACAACCTTTTATAAGATGCCTAATGAAAAGTCTTATGGGATTGATGGATTCTTGTGTGAGTTTTACAGAGTCACTTGGGATTTCTTGGGCCTTGATCTCCTACATGTGTGGTGAGAATTCTTTTGTACCAAAACATTACATGATATTAGGAATAGAAAGGATATTAAACTCAGTCCCAAGCTTGACCTTGAACTAATCACCAACCAATAATCGATAACCTTTCTCGATGTCTCAAACTAAGTTTTGGCTAGGCCCTTGCACTAAGAGTGAAGTATCTTCTCCTGAAGATCATTCCACCGAAGTAAACCGATTTCATTAAAGGCTCATATATTTTATATAATATTGTTGTATTGTAGTAAGGTATATATTGGGCACATGTCATTGACTTCAATATATTGTTTTTGAATATTGACATTCAAAAATCCTATGATTGGGTGGAACTACTGCTTAGTTTGGCCATTTTGTAGGGTATTGTGTTTGGTCCCTTTTTCATTCACGACGTGGAAACTTTGTTTGTTGATGCCTCTATAATTTACCATTGATGGAATTAAAACTCAAGATATTGGGTTTTATAGATCCATTAACATAGGCTTCCCATTAGTGGCAGACCAAGGAAGATTTTTAGCATAATTCCCTGGGTTAGAAGGTGGATCGCTAATAAACAAACATTTTGTCGATGATCCTTTCTTTACCCTCTAGGAGGATGAGACTTCTTATTGAAGTACTAATGACTGCCTGGACACCTCCTATCTAGCTTCTAACATTAATTTTCCACAAACCAGTGCCTTGGATTTTATGTGGTCATTCTCTCAGTCTTCTAGAAATCATGCAGAAGGGTGACAAATTGACTCGTGGATGTATTATGTTGTTCATTCCTTTCTTGAAACCCTAGTCCAACCTCCTCTCATCTGTCCTTTTAAACCCTTCATCCTTCATCTCTTCCTCCTTTTATGCTTTTTCCTCTACGATAGTTGGAAGGCCAATGACCTCGAGAATGGTTCAGAACCATTACTCCAAGAAGCAGTTACAATGGCCTCTCATTTCTCACTCTTGGGCTACCCAAACGACCACGAAAAATATTTTTTACCTACTTTCGTAGGTTCCTAGTAGATGAGGATTGTTTGGTCCTTTCCCATATGCCATGTGGAAGTGTTTCGTTACACGTAGAACCTTCCAAGACCCCTTTTGTTAGGTGAACCTTGAATAAATCAAGGGTAGTTTAAGGTTAACCTTGATTCTATCTATAATGGGTTTGCCATAGGTATTTTATGGCATGTGGTATTTTCCCATGGTAAATGATGCAATGAAGCCTATTTAAAGGCTKGGTATACTCTATTGTAATATTCCTCAAGCGACCAACTTGGACGGATTGGAAAAGGAGAATAAAAGATATTTTTGAAGGCTTGTTTTCCTAGTAAAGAGTTTCTAAGTTAAATCTCTTGTGCATGTGTTTGTTCAAATTTATATGCTTTCTTTGTGTTTTTTTTCTTCTCCAGTTGTGTTCATTTTCAATATGGTATTAGAGTCATGTTCGAGTGGATTCAAATCTCTCTCATGATAGAAGCTCATTGATCATTGGCTTACATAGAGGTCCACGGAAGGTTGACATTCTTGTTTTCCAGCTAGCTGAAGGTGCTCAAATCATGAAATGTTGTATCCATGATTTACATTTCTTTTGGTGGTGAGAACCTCATTTGATATGCTTGGATTGAGGATCCAATAATGAGAAGATAAACCCAAAGGTCGCAAGGATGAAAGGGTTGCCACATAAGGTCCCATCAAGGATCTACGGGTTGTAATGATCAAATTCCTGGATGTGCACTAAATAGTGACAAGAAAAAGGAAAAATCCACTACATCTTCAAAGAAGCAACTAGCTGATCCAAAATGTGCCATTGTCAAAGAACGATAATGGACAAAAAAGGAAGGGTGATTGTGATTTAGGTTCTCGGAAATCTAACTTTAGGGACCAAAATAGATCTCGAGGATTGTGAATTTATGGAACACATAGGTTATTATATCCTAATGATAGATATGGTTTCCATTTGGAACATGTCCATAGTTATATGGATGCACCTAGCCATCCTTGTAGTGGAATTTCTAGATTAAACACTTGCAGTCTACTCTGGATGAGGTTCTAAGGTTTGCAGATATAGCTTTAAGGTACCCAAGGGCACATATGGAATATGATGTTAGCGTTGGTGCTTCTCTTTATGAAGGAGCTGCAAATGGTTGGCTTGGTTGAGCCACTCAAGCAAGTTACTATGGCCATGGAAAAATTGGCTTAATCAGTGAGAAATCTTATGGCTTATATGAAACCATGGTTTTTAATTTTTGGGAGTTTACGCCTCATCAATATGCTATGAATGCATACACACACCTACAAAGACACAATATTGTATATGGTCGTGACAGAATTGCAGAGGTTGCATTCGTAGAGTCAGTGTTCCATTCAACCTGATGATGATTTAATGGCACAAGTAATGACTATATTTCTTGATGGGTTGTTTACTTCTTGGGATGATGAGTGAGTTAATGAGGAACTCAATAATTGTGGTGAAATTGAGAAATTTCAATTATCAAAGAACATGCCTTCTTCCAATTGAAAAGATTATGGGTTTGTTCATTTCTCTAGTTAGGAGGAAGATTTTCCTTGTGTTGAAAGTAAAGTCTAAGTGCAATGAGCTTGGTCTGGGAGTAGTTTCATTTGTTTGGTGATGAGATGAGAGTTATATGTGGTTTAACCAAGATGCAGAGGTGTGTTGCATTGGCTTCTTTTGATGTCGAAGAATGCACTATTGGTGCACTTGAAAATTTCGTTTCAGATGAAAAATTTAGCATGGAGGTCGAAATGGTTTGGGTGATTCATGCTTTTGTCATGATTTCTCACTTCAACAAACATGAAGGGTTCAAGCAGGAAGAAACTAGAGTACTCTAGAATATATTATTTTAATGAAATAAATAGAGAGGCTATCATAAATCCATGGTAGAAAGTGCATAAGGCTTGGTCGTGGCAGTTGGAAAGGCATTGTGAGGATTGAGGTTTAGCATTGGTGGAAACACATGAATATAATATGGTGGAACAAAATGAAGAATGAATTTGTCAAGCACAATGAAAAACTGCAAAATCACATGTAAATGGGAATATTTTTGTCACACTGATTTAGGAATACTTACTCTTGATATAGTGGTTCATCCGTGTATGGTCTAGACATAGACCTACGTAATATAATTGAGAGGGGATTAAATATTGTAATCTTAGATATCTAGTTATAAACCGTGAGGGGGATACGAGTTTATCCCAAGTCAAATTTAAAGGGGGAAATGTTAGGTTAACCTTGACTCAATCAAGGGTAGTTTAAGGTTAACCTCGATTCTATCAATAATGGATTTACCATAAGTAGTTTATGGGCTCATGGTATTTGATGTGATGAAGCTTATTTAAAAGCTTGGTATAATCCATTATAATATGCCTCAAGTAACTGGAATGGCTGAATTGGCCAAGGAGAATAAAAGATATCTTTGGACTTTGGTTTTTCCATTAAGAGTTTATACGGTAAATATCTTGTGCATGTGTTTGTTCAAATTGATGTGCTTGCTTTGTGTGTTTTTTTGCTTCTCCGATTGTGTTTGTTTTTAATACCTTTGTTATATTTTTGGGAAATGATCCATCCTTATCACATATTGTGTGGTTAATTGAGGCACTCTCAATTAATACTCATGGGGGTATTTTTCCTTTGCAATTGGGCTCTAAATGGGATTGGCTCTCTCGATGGGTTGGGGTAATCCCCGTAGAGTCCCTAGTGTAAAGAGGAGCCTTGTAGTGCCACTTAGTAGGTGGTGGATTCTATTGAATGGGGAGTTGAGGGTGATCCTAATGGATTCATCAATAGTAAGGATTAAGCTCAAGTACCATCAAGAATTTTGGGGGTCTCCCCAAATGGGAAGTGGGGTGATCCCCATGGATCCCATAGTACTAAAGATTAGCTTCAAGCACTACCTATTGGACCACATTCTCCATTAAACCAAAAGGCCAACCTGTTCGTTTCCGATACAACCACCAGAGTTAATAGATCCATGAGAGGTTGTTAAACCATGTCACGAGTCCTGAAAGGGGTGCTAATCGCCAAGTCAACAATCTCCCCTTCAACACCAACTGAGGTAGTCGACATCAATCGAGTGGAATTGAACTCACAAAATTTTCTTTGATACCAATTGTTGGACCACATTTTTCGTTAAACCAAAAGGTCGACTTGTTAGTTTCTAATACAACTTCCAGAGTTAACAGATCCACTGGAGGCTGTTAAACGATGTCACGAGTCTTGAAGGAGGTCCAAACCACCAATTATACACTACCAAGTTGGGTGAGGGGAATTCCCCACCTTATAACTTAGCCATTCACTATCCACCACATATCCACTTGACTTTTCCACATCATCAACACAATTCTACGTTGTCACTCTACCATGTCATCAATTTTACACCAAGCATGAAAAACAAGGGTTCTTTAGCATAAAAAAATAAAAAAAATTGTGCCACTTAACCATTTCAAAAATTTAAGGATCCATTTGGATCAAACCTCCCCAATGGGAGGCTTCTGGTCCCGAAAATATTCTAAGGAAAGATGAGGAACTCTCTTTGTAACTTGGTTTCTCTCATACCACTTAGCTTTCGTGGGTGTCTATTCCTTGAGGCCACCTCACCATATTTTTTCTTGTCCTCTTCAAGCCAACCAAACCTTCTTCTGTAAAATTGGCCCCTCCAATTCTTCAAGTGCATTCGATGAAAAATATTTCACTATAGGTAGAACTTGTTTATCCTCTTCCCCTTCCAATGAGGATGGTTCAAACAATTACAAGTTATCCACATTGAACAATAAATACATTCTCATATATTGATGTAGGTTTAATTTGAATGAATTGGCACTAACATGCTCAATGATCTTGAAAGGTTCACACCTTAGAAGATTCAACTTTTTCATTGTGGAAATTTTGAAATCTGTGCTTCATATAAATTTAGAATTTCATTTATTTTAATTGAGGCTTACTAAATCTATTTCCTATAAAATTTCAATGTTACTGTTAAATTTGAAATATAAATTATAGCAACATATATTTCACTTTTGTCCAACCTAATAAATAAGGAAACCCACGAAAATAAACATTGAAACAATGTGCTTCAAGGGAATTATGTTGTCAACCCCAAGAGTGACAACCCTAACATAAACCAAATACAAAATAACTTGTAAGTAATAGATTTCTAACAATGATGATTATTCTCTCTTAGCTTCTATTTCCTCGTTAAATCACTAAACAAAATCTACTTGTTGTTACGCTAAATCAACATACATGACTAACACTAGAAACTACTTAATCACCATGCAAACATACATTAAAAAACAGATCTACAAGTACAAGTACATAGCAACAATGTATCACACATTGGTATAGGATGTCCTTCAAGCTTATCACAAGTTCAAACTCTCTAATTCATCCAAACCCTAGTTAAGGAATCCACCATCAACAACAAACCCTCACCAACAAATATGGCCTAGCAAGGCATTACACCAAGCTACTCTGAACCATTTTAAAGGCTCAACAACAAGCTATCATCAACACCACAAAATCCACCCTTGATTTTTCTCCAATCTTTCTTAACACCAGCTCTCCAAGTCTCCTCTAGGGTTTCTTTTCCAAAACACCTAGTCTTTCTCACACAAGGACTCCAACCCTAGCATTTATAGTTTTCTCTAGTTTTTATCTCTTACAAGCCTTAGCACCTCCCTCCCTTACATTAAAACAAGTACAAATACTCAAGACAAGTTCACCTTCAATATTCAATGATTTAATGAAATCTTTCAACTCTCTTACTACAACTAAAGACTCTCCTCCTCACTTTTATATAGAATAGGTGAGGGAGGTCAATGATAGAAGATGTGGATAGTCCACAAGCAACTTAATCTAATCCTCAAGATAAGGTCTCCAAGTGAAGAGCTCTCTTCTCAAGGTTTACACATGTCAAGATATAAATCCTCAAGTGGTGTGATCTCCAAGCATGGGATCCAAGTGTCAAGCGCTCCTCATCACAAGGCTCCTAACTCTCTAAGACAAGAATTCAATTCTCCAACACTCCTACTCAACATATGTGTTCTAGGTAGGAAAACAACTCCAAGTGGTGCACTCTCAATCCAAGAAAACTCAACTCAAATTCTCATTCTCCCAAGGTATTCCACATGGTCCCAATGGTCCCAGGGAGAAATTTCCTCCCTCTTAGTTCCCAACTCTCCTCCTCCAAGGTAGATCCACTTACCATGCAAGCCGTGCAACATAAGATAACCACCTTCTCAAGTAGTGTGATTATCTAGCACAACTTCCAAGGTCAATAAATCACGCATAGAAATATTTACAAATATCATCCACCAAAATGTCTAAGATGCAACTAAGGTGTTGTGAGTGGGAAATCCCTCTACGGACTAGCACTTAGGGTTTAATTATGCAGGCAGAAAATACCTAAAGATTTCTACTTTCTACTGTCGTCCCAGACCTAATCCCCATTATTTTGAAGCAAATACATAATTAAGAAGATCAAGTGAGCATACCTTATTTCGGAMGTTTGATGTAGATCCTTCCTCACGCTTGATCATTTTTTKATCGCAACTCTCCTCCCAAGGCTGACCTGCATTCATGCAAAACAAACAACAAACTCCACATGCATTTGATATATAGATTAATGGGTTAGAGATTCAATAAACAAGTATGAAATAAACCATGAAAACCTCATATGGTGGGATGGGAAAAGTATTTCTTTATTATTAACTTCAACAAATCAACTTACAACGATGAAGCCGGCCGCTACTCCATGAACCTAGTCCTGGGCTCCTCTTTTACTGTCCTCCAACTTCTTTTCTCTATCTTTCTCTTTGCACAAGGATGGCTAAAGGGTTGGGACAAAGGGAATACATAATCRGGTATAGTTTATTTACTATGATTCTCCTCTTCCAAATGGGACCCCTAACCCTTTTTTTATAGGCTAGAAGAAGCTAGGTATTTGGACGAACCCTCGACCATGCATGGCTAGAAATTTTAGTTAACTCACCCAAAGCTGTGTGTTTCGTTGACAACTTTCATTTTTTCGTACTTTTGTAGGTACACGCGGTCTGTTTTGGGTCAGCTAGCATGTACACGCGTGCAATAATAGAGCAGGGCACGTGGGCCTTTATAAAAAGTGTTTTTAAGAAGAGTTGTTCAGCTGTGCTTTAGCAAAGAAGAAATCTAAGATGGTCTGATGCCAGGTAAGCATGTCTGGTGCAAATTAGGGTTATAACAGATGCCCCCTAATGTGTGAGGTCAAAAGAGCATCTGATGGACGAAATACATTAACAATCTTTACTGATGTGTCGAACAAGTGAACCCAGGGACCAAAGATCGGGAGGCAATGTCTGCAAAAATAACAATTGTCTCACCGAGGCGGGCATACCCATGCTCGGGATAAAATAAAATCATGGCTACCAATCAAATACACTGTAGATCCATGTCATATAACTATATAAAGTGTAGCCGCGAACAATACACAGCAGAGCTACATCTCAAAATAAAAAAGATATACATGTAGAGTATCCATCTTCTTAGAAGCTGATAAGGCCTGATGGTTGGAGATGAGGTCTTCAAAGCTCGAGCAACAACTTCAAAATCTTCAAAACTCGAGTAGGAGTGTAATATGAGTGTACGACTTCACTACCCAGAGGTCTTCGATGACTCGTTGGTCATGGACTAGAGAATTTTGATGATCAGACTGAAGGTTTCATTGATTTCGAAAAAAGACTTGATTAGACGTTCAGGATGGTCGGGTATGAGGGAAAGAGACAAACTGCAGAGGGGCCGACTCAGGCTTGGTAAAAACTTCCCTTGGACAACAACACGAAAAATGATGAGACTTAGGCAGCATGGCATTAACATAAGTTTACGAGGCAGGAGGCAACACAAACTCTCCATATGTTTGGAAGAATAACCAAACGATGGAGGACACAAATCTATGTAGCGAGAACAACTTCCTAAGGTTGTATTAAATCCCAGAGTTTGACGAACAAACAGACATATGTGCTTTATCCAAGGGCGACTTATTGTGCTCCCAATAAAGAAAATACTTTTCCCTTCCTCTTTTTGGGGTATATTTGATTTTTTTTGTCTTTTTCAATGATTTTGGAAAAAAGAATAAAAGAATGTTACGTTACAATGGAGGAACAAGTGTTACAAACATACAAGTTCAAGGCACAAAAACAAGACTGATGTTTAGAACAATGACACTCAGGAAAAATCCTCCAAGGGCCAAAGGTGTCAAGACGTAGAGGCAAAGTGCTACAAGGGTTGCATATAAGATATGCTTCAGATGGTTCAGTTGAGAGTAACATGGAGCTGGCATTTAGACCAAAGACGCAGGTATGCAAACACGGTTAACAAAACACACAATGGTAACGTCCTTCGATGTAAGTTTAACGAGTCCAAAGAAGGTAAGCTCGACGATTTTTCATATTTAGAGAGTCTGAAAAACATAAAAGGAAACTCCATTGGGGTACATTTTTCGAAGGTAGTCTAGTCGTTTCGAAAAGGGGGTAAACTAGCACCGACAAGACGTCTATTCAAAACCATTTTAATGAGTGTGATAAAGACAAAATCACTCGACCATTTTTCATTTTTAAGGAGTCTGAAAAAAGATTAACTATGGACTCCATCAAGAATGTTCTTCTGGATCAGTTTAATGAGTGTGAAAGAATAAGGTCACTCGACGATCTTTTCAATTTTAGGGAATCTGAAAAGAGCTTAACTATGGACTCCGTGGGGGTTCCTTTTTCGTAAATTTAGTCTTTCACGCCCAAAAAAGGGTTAAAACAATACCTGAGTGTACTCTTCTAGAGAACTGAAGTTCCTTAGAGTATACCTTTGTTCGTACAGTTGACCGTCCGGACCGAAAAAGGGGTAAACTACCACCGGACAAACATGACTTCAAATTTCAGTTTAACGAGCGTGAAAGGCCAGAAGATCGTTCGACAATCTTTTCATGTTTAGAGGATCTGAAAAGGGCTTAAAAGAAGACCCGTTATGTCTTTTGGGAGTCCCGAGGGTGAGATAAAGAGTGAAAAGGAATCATGCAAATGAGGCTCAAACTCGTAATCAGGAAAAACAACAAAGACTCCCAAGTCTACAGTGATTAGAGACAACATGGACACCATAATGCAACCAAGATCTACCTAGGGCATCCATGTTCCAGTAAGCTCTACCACCAACTCGCGACACTTTTAAAGCAACAATGATGGTTCCGTGTCACAACTTGATGGGATTGATCCTATGGAAAAGGAATAAAGACAACGAGATACAAAAAGTCAGGGTAGAAACCTAACCTATATGCTCAAGTTGATCATTTGAGATTTTTCCACAGACCGTCAAAAGTTACCCAAAACTCCAAAAAATTGTCCCAATACCCGATCATACCCCTCCAATGCAACTCGTGAATCACTCTAAATGGTTTTTGTTTTAAAGAAAATGATAAGGGGGGCTAAAAAAGTGACAAAAAGAGGCCAAAAAGT
>SNQJ01S0040476.1:52061-82865 GCA_010110895.2 Picea sitchensis | reverse complement strand
CTTTCATTTAATATAATACAACGACATGTCCCTTTCCCATAAAATCACTCTTATTTTATTGCATAACTCCTTGATCATATGCATAGGTTGACATTGAATATACTTTACTATCTTCACTTTGGTTGGTTTGTGTTGTCTTGGACTTGATTTCACAAGAGCACTAGAGCGAAGTAGGAACAACAAAGACCTAAGGACTCGATATATAGGTATGTTACTCATTCCTTCTCGGTAGTAGATTCAATGACTGCAACTTAGAGAAAGAGTCATGTCATGTCCTGTTTTGTTCTAGGTCCAGGTGGATAAAAGGAGATCTGTTAGTGTCCACACCAACTGATTTATCTAGTAACACCTAGTAGTCTCAATCACACCCATGCACTTCACATGGTATGGGAAATACTACCACCATAACCCCATTCACACCTAGACACTTCACATGGCTTAGATAAGGTTATTCCATTGTCCCAATCACACCTAGACACTTCACATGGTGTAGGAAAGACCACGCTACAAGTCCCAATCACACCTAGCCACTCCACATGGAATAGGAAATACTTGTACCGAGATACTCATTATTCCATCAGTCACTTCACATGACTAATATAGGAAACCCTTGGCTAAAGAGAGAGTATCTTCCCGCTGTAGGCGAAACATCAAAACTCCCTCTCAACGAGTCTAAACAGTTTGCATCACGCCAAACTTGTCTAGGAAGTAGTCATACTTCACTATAGACAGATGCCTTATGATAATGTTTGTTATCTTCTCATCTATGGATATGTACCAGAGTTCCACTGCTCGTTTTTGCACCATGACTTGGATGAAAACGTATTTGATCTCTATATGGTTTGACTTTTCATGAAAGGATGGATTCTCTGAAAGCTTCACACAACTTTGGTTATCCCATTATATCAAATTTGGCTCCAAATCTAGATCAAATAACCCTGCAAGAAACGTCTGAAGCCACATTGCTTCACGACTTGCAAAACTGGTTGTTATATATTCTTACTTTGCTATACTCAGTTCCACTGATGATTGTTTTCTACTCAACCATGAGATCATACCTGATCCCAAACTGAAGCAACATCCTGATGTGATTTTCCTATACATTGCACTCCCCACCCAGTCAGAGTGTGTATAACATTTCATCTTCACTTTACCGTCCAATACATATATGATTACATATCCAACCATACCATGCAGGTACCTCAATAAATGTTTTTATGCTACCAATTGTCTATGTCTAGGCTCAACCATGTATTGAATCAATGTGTTCACTCCAAAGCATGTATCTGACCTGGTGTTAACAGGTACATCAAGGATCTAATCAACTATATGTACATCATGGGATCAACCAAATATGAATAAGAATCACTCAAGAGCTTCAAATTCGTAACCATAGGTGTGGCCATGGACTTGCAGTCTATCATCCTAAATCTCTAGAGGATATCAATTGTATACTTTCCTTGGCTAAGGAAGATCCCATATGGTCTCTGCCACACTTATAATCCCAAGAAATAATGCATCAAACCCAAATCCTTCATTTCGAACTCTGAAGTGAGCTCCCTCTTGCACCCATCTATGAGATTCTAATCCCCTGTAAGAAAGAGACCATCCACATATAGTATCATTATCAAGGGGAAACCATATTCAACCTTGTAGTAAAGGTTGGGATCTACATCACTCTTGGTAAACCCCAAGCTCATCAAATAGTTGTATATTATCGCATACCAAGCCCTGGATTCCTTCTCATGCTTGTACAAATATTTCTTCAATTTACAAACATGTGACTCCTTCCCATAGATCACAAAACCTTGTGGTTTCTCTATGTACGCTTCTTCTTCAATTACAACATTCAAGAAATAAGTCTTGAAAATCCATCTGGTGTAATTACAAATCACAACAACGTATGATCTTCCTTCCAATGATTAGATTGTTCTTAAGATAACCTGCTCTGATACCATGTTAGATTTTCTTACATTTTCAGCAGAAATAGATTTACCAAAGTATTTTGATCTTCATTTAAACTTCAATAACCATATACTGAAAATATAAGGAGGATCTAGAAGTAGATAGACAAGCACAAAAAGACACAAATATTTTTCCTAGGAAAACCCCAAACTCGGGGAAAAACCCATCCACATTTTCTTAGAGAGAGTATTTATGATAATACAATACAACCATGACCAAGCTCTTTTCACAAGAGAAAAACCAACAATGGGGAAACCCTGATAACAAGTACTTATATCTTCTTCTTGTCAAACCCTAGCGAGGGTAGACAACTAAGTCACCTCACAACCCTAGCGCAACTCTTCTAGAGGTAGGGCACAATAGAAACCACCAAGAACCCCAGTTGCAACGTATCCTAGGGTTGCCTCAGACTTGCGCTTCATTTTCCTTGTTGATATTATGAGAGTAGTGTGTGTAAATGAGCAAAGGCATCACCTTTATTTATACTAGTTCAATCACTTTACTGGGGATGACTTCTCTTCTTGGAAATTATGTTTTTCTTTATTATTTTTCTAGTGGGGTGGACTTCTCTTATGGGGTCTTCAATATTAATTTATTGTTTTCCTATGGGATGACTTCTCTTCCTAGAAATTATATTTCCACCTTATTATTTTCATGTGGTCCAACTTCTCTTCCGGGGTGTTCTTCAACTATTCAATGGTCTTCCTTTGACTTCTTGGAGTCTTTTTCTTCTCTAAGAAAAGCTGTCCAGGAGGGAATACCTCCCACTTCTACCAAAACATCAACACTTCCTCTTATCTAGGCAGGTATTCTTGTATGATGTTCTATTCTAGTAGTCCCAATCACACCCATCCATTTCACATGGCATGGGAAAGAATACCACCATAGTCACAAGACTACGCTGAAAGTATCATGATGCTTCTCCTCTCTTAGTAGTCTCAATCACACCCATACACTTCACATGGTATGGGAAAGACTACCACCATAACCCCATTCACACCTATCCACTTCACATGGCTTAAGGTAAGGTTATGTAATGGTCCCACTCACAACTAGCCACTTCACATGGTGTAGGAAAGAACACACTACAATTCCCAATCACATCTAGCCACTCCACATGGAATAAGCAATACTTGTACTAGGATACTCATTATTCCCTCAGTCACTTCACATTACTGATCTAGGAAACCCTTGGCTAAAGGGAGAGTATTTTCCTTCTTTAGGAGAAACATCACAACTCCCTCTCAATGAGGGTGGACAATCTGCATCACGCCAAGATTGTTTATGAAGTAATCATACTTCACTCTAGAAATAGGCCTAGTGAGAATGTTTTCTATCTGCTCATTTGTGGATATGTACTGGAGCTCCACTTCTCGTTTCTGCACCATGTCTCGGATGAAATGGTATTTTATCTCTATATGATTTGACTTATCATGAAAAACTGGATTCTCTGAAAGCTTCGCACAACTTTGATTATCACATTATATCAAAGTTGTCTCCAACTCTAGATCAAATAACCCTGCAAGAAACTTTCGAAGCCACACTGCTTCACGAATTTCAAAACTGGTTGGTATATATTCTTCCTTTGCTATACTCAGTGCTATTGATGATTGTTTTCTACTCAACCATGAGATCATACTTGATCCCAAACTAAAGCAACATCCTTATGTGATTTTCCTATCCACTACACTCCCCACCCAGTCAGATTATGTATAACCTTGCAGCTTTACTTTACCATCTGAGACATATCTGATTCCATATTCAACCGTACCATGAAGGTACCTCAATACATGTTTTTCTACTACAAATTGCATATGTCTAGGATCAACCATGTACTGAATCAATGTGTTCACTGCAAAGCATGTATCCAACCTAGTGTTAACTAGGTACATCAAGGATTTTATCAACTATCTCTACATCTTGGGATCAACCAAATATGAAGAAGAATCACTCAAGAGATTCATATTCGTAACCATAGGTGTTGCCATGGACTTGCAGTCTATCCTCCCAAATCTCAACAATATATCAATTTTATACTTTCCTTGGCTAAGGAATATGGCATATGGTATCTTCCACACTTGTAATCCCAAGAAATAGTGCATCAAACCCAAATCCTTCATTTCGAACTCTGAAGTGAGCTCCCTCTTGCACCCATCTATGAGCTTCTCATCCCTTGTAAGAAACAATCCATCCACATATAGTAACAATATCAAGGGGAAACCATCTTCAACCTTGTAGTAAACGTTGGGATCTGCATCACTCTTGGTAAAACCCAAGCTCATCAAATAGTTGTATATTATGGCATACCAAGCCCTGGAAGCCTGCTTACGCCCACACACATATTTCTTCAATTTACAAACATGGGACTCCTTCCCATAGATCACAAAACCTTGTGGTTTCTCTATGTACACTTCTTCTTCAATTACAACATTCAAGAAGGAATTCTTGACTTCCATATAGTGTAATTACAAATCATAACAACGTATGATCTTCCTTCCAGTGATTAGATAGTTTTGTAGGTAACCTGCTCTAATACCATGTTAGATTTTCTTACATTTTCAATAGAAATAGATTTACCAAAGTATTTTGATCTTCATTTAACATTAAATAACCATATATTAAAAATATAAGAAGGATCTAGAAGCAGATATAAAAGCACAAGAAGATACAAATATGTATCCTGGAAAAACCCCAAACTCGGGGAAAAGCCCAACCAAATTTTCTTAGAGAGAGTATTGCTAATAATAGAATACAACCATGAACAAGCTCTTTTCACAAGAGAAAAACCAACAATGAATAAACCTTGATAACAAGTACTTATATCTTCTTCTTTTCAAACCCTAGCAAGGGTAGAAAACCAATTCACCTCACAACCCTATCACAAATCTTCTAGAGGTATCACACAAGAGAAACCACCAAGAACCCCAGTTGCAACATCTCCTAGGGTTTCCTCAGACTTGTGCCTTGTTTTCCTTGTTGATATTATGAATGTAGCATGTGTAAATGAGCAAAGGAATCACCTTTATTTATACTAGTTCAATCCCTTTATTGGGGCCAACTTCTCTTCCTGGAAATTATGTTTTTATTTATTATTTTTCCGGTGGGGCAGACTTCTCTTTTGGGGTCTTCAATATTAATTTATTGTTTTCCTATGGGCCGAATTCTCTTCCTCGAAATTATATTTCCACCTTATTATTTTCATGTGGGCCAACTTCTCTTCTAGGGTGTTCTTCAACTATTCAATGGTCTTCCTTTGACTTCTTGGAGTCTTCTTCTTCTCTAAGAAAAGTTGTCTACGAGGGAATACCTCCCGCTGCTACAAAAACATCAACACTCCCTCTTATATAGGGAGGTATTCTTGTATGATGTTCTCTTGTAGTAGTCCCAATCACACCATCCATTTCACATGGCATGGGAAAGACTACCACCATAGTCACAAGAATACACTGCAAGTATCTTGATGTTTCTCCTCTCCTAGTAGTATCAATCACACCCATAAACTTCACATGGTATGGGAAAGACTACCACCATAACCCCATTCACACCTAGCCACTTCACATGCTTAGGTAAGGTTATTCCATGGTCCCTGTTATCACCTAATGTTGTAAGGAGGATGTTTTCCTAGTGAATGCCCCTTTGGCGAAAAAAATGATAAAAGCGGGTCGAAAACCCACTTGTCCTAAGTTTCGTGAGAAAGCACATATCATTTAAAATGGGCATAGATATGGGCAATCGTGATCCATGTGCCCAGATCTACGGACGAGGTCCGATTCTGGACCCCCCTTGTTGTTCTAACTTTAACGNGAGGTCCAATTTCGGACCCCCCTTGCTCTTCTACCTTTAATGGAGGGGGGGGCATTAGGAATTAACTGGTTCTCGCGTGGGCCTCTCGCTATCCTGACACCTACCTTCCAAGCCCACTCGCTAGTCTTATCCTTCCATCTGTCCCCCACTCATCGTCTTCCCGACCTATCACCATCTCGACATCGCTCATCGTCCTCTCACCTCCTGCCATGTGTCTCCTACTCCCATTCATCTCCTCCCTAACCAACTATCTTCACTCTCCCTTCTCCATCACATCCTCCTTCATTGCTAAGTCATCACCATACACCCATCCTCTACCTTTCCAGGTGTCGTGTTCTCTTTTCTTTCATCCCTCTTTCTCCTGACACCTATACCCCCATGTCTCCTGACACCTGTACCCCCCATGTCTCTGTCACCTATTACCTCCACGTCAATGTCCACAGGTCTTACCACTTGTCCACCTAATCTCTTTCCCTCTGTTGCACTTGTCCACATGGCCTCCCCTCCCCTCACTCCCATGCCACGCAAGTTAAATCGCCACTTCATGTGTCCCCCCCCATTAAACCATTTTGTGTTATGTGTCCCATGTTATTCTCATTGACATCAGCAGACATGGCCTCCTCGTAGCTTCCCAAAAAAGCAGCAGCAACCAAAGGGAGACCGCCATGTCCTGCAGGAGTAGAGTTGACCAGAGTCTTTCCAAATCTCGAGAATCAGTTAATGAAAATGCGGAAGGTGGGTGAGACATCGTCTCCTCCCTTAAATGGAAAGCTGGGAAAAGATAATCGTAGAGGCGACTATCAGTCCTTTCTGACAAAGATCGCGTCCATCAGAATACTGCATGGGCAGTCTTCCCAATGTCTACATGTGTAGCCTGACAGAGGAGCTCCTCAACATCAAGTATTGATCTCCTGACATGATGGTGTTTCAGGGAGTCTGAGACAGTTCCAAGTTTATGTAGGAATTCTTTCCATTTTTGTATCTATCGATGGTAGAGCTAAGCTCTAGATTGTAAAGCTTTAACAAGGCCTATGTTTCTCTGGTTATATACTGATGTTTGAGACTTCTTGTTTAATGGCAGCCATCCTCCTCTTCTCTTTTCCTCTAACTCTTAAATCACAGGCATGGATGATCCAATCGGGTGTTGTAATGGTTGTGTAATGTAGGTTTGATTATATCAGGTTTTGCAATGTTTTAAGTTTCTTGAAGTTCTTTGGATCTGAGAGGATCTCATATCTGAGAATTTTCTCCCTTAAAAAGATGCTGGAAGATCGGATGTCCAGAGCAGACCTGATTTCCCTCTTGTTTTCCTCCACATATTCACCACTATTCAAATTAATGGCCTAATTTAGATCAAAACCTCACCTATCTCTGCGTTTCCAACCCAATTTTCTGAGTTAAAGCGATATTGTTCTGATTCTATTCTCTGTTGATCACCCTCTTTATAAAACAACCTATGACAATAAACTGATGGGTATCAGGATTACTCCTGCTACAATCCAGGATTGACTTCTAGTGCTAACAGTCCCAATCACACCTAGCGACTTCACATGGCGTAGGAAAGACCACGCTACAAGTCCCAATCACACCTATCCACTCCACATGGAATAGGCAAGACTTGTACCAAGATACTCATTATTCCCTCAGTCACTTCACATGACTGATCTAGGAAGCCCTTGGCTAAAGGGAGAGCATCTTCCCACTGTAGGAGAAACATCACAACTCCCTCTCACCGAGGGTGGATATACTGCATCACGCCAAGCTTGTCTATGAAGTACTCATACTTCACTCTAGATAGAGGCCTGGTGAGAATGTTTTCTATCTGCTCATTTGTGGACATGTACCAGAGCTCCACTACTCATTTCTGCACCATGTCTTGTATGAAATGGTATTTGATCTCTATATGCTTTGACTTTTCGTGAGAGACTGGATTCTTTGAAAGCTTCACACAACTTTGATTATCACAGTATATCAAATTTGGCTCCAACTCTAAATCAAATAACCCTGCAAGCAATTTCTAAATCCACATTGCTTCATGACTTGCAACACTGGTTGTTATATATTCTTCCTTTGCTATACTCAGTGCTACTCATGATTGTTTTCTACTCAACCATGAGATCATACCTGATGTGATTTTCCTATCCACTACACCCCCCACCCAGTCAGATTTTGTATAACATTGCAACTTTACTTTACCGTTTGAGACATATCTGATTCCATATCCAACTAACCATGCAAGTACCTAAATACATGTTTTTCTTCTACCAATTGTATATTTCTAGGATCAACCATTTACTGAATCAATATGTTCATTGCAAAGAATGTATCTGTCTTGGTGTTAACGAGGTACATCAAGGATCCGATCAACTATCTGTACATCGTGGGATCAACCAAATATGAAGAAGAATCACTCAATAGCTTCAGATTCGTAACCATATGTGTGGTCATGGACTTGCAGTCTATCATCTCGAATCTCTGCAGGATATCAAATGTATACTTTCCTTGGTTAAGGAAGATCTCATATGGTCTCTACCACACTTATAATCCCAAGAAATAGTGCATCAAACCCAAATCTTTCATTTCAAACTATGAAGTGAGCTCCCTCTTGCACCCATCTATGAGCTTCGCATCCCCTATAAGAAACATGTCATCCACATATAGCACCAATATCAAGGGGAAACCATCTTCAACCTTGTAGTAAAGGTTTGGATCTGCATCACTCTTGGTAAACCTCAAGCTCATCAAATAGTTGTATATTATGGCATACCAAGCCCTGGATGCTTGCTTACGCCCGTACAAATTTTTCTTCAATTTACAAACATGGGAATCCTTCCCATAGATCAAAAAACCTTGTGGTTGCTCTATGTACACTTCTTCAATTACAAAATTCAAGAAAGAAGTCTTGACATCCATTTGGTGTAATTACAAATCACAACAACGTATGATCTTCCTTCTAGTGATTAGATTGTTCTGAAGGTAACCTGCTCTGATACCATGTTAGATATTCTTACATTTTTAGTAGAAATAGATTTACCAAAGTAGTTTGATATTCATTTAACATTCAATAACCATATACTAAAAATATAAGCAGGATCTAGAAGCAAATAGACAAGCACAAGAAGACACAAATATTTATCTTGGGAAAACCCCAAACTCAGGAAAAAACCCAACCAAGTTTTCTTAGAGAGAATATTGATGATAATACAATACGGCCATGAACAAGCTCTATTCACAAGACAAAAACCAATAATGAAGAAACCTTGATAACATGTAATATCTCTTCTTCTTGTCAAATCCTAGCAAGGGTAGACAATTGAGTCACCTCACAACGTTGGTGCAACTCTTCTAGAGGTAGTGTACAAGAGAAACCACCAAGAACCCTAGTTGTAGCATCTCTTTGGGTTTCCTTAGACTTGTACCTACTTTTCCTTATTTATATGATGAGTGTAGTGTGTGTAAATGAGAAAAGGCGTCTACCTTTATTTATACTAGTTCAGTCAATTTACTGGGGCCGACTTCTCTTCCTGGAAATTCTATTTTTATTTATTATTTTTCGAGTGGGGTCGACTTCTCTTTTGGGGTCTTCAATATTACTTTAATGTTTTCCTATGGGCCGACTTATCTTCCTGGAGATTCTAATTCCACTTTATTATTTTCCTATGGGTCGACTTCTCTTCTGGGGTGTTCTTCAACTATTCAATGGTCTTCCTTTGACTTCTTGGAGTCTTCTTCTTCTCTAATAAAAGTTGTCTAGGAGGGAATACCTCCCGCTGCTACCAAAACATCAACAAGTATGTGTGTTCTACAACAAAGAACAACTAGGGCAGGTTTGGATTGCAATTGAATATTTATGTATGAGCGCAATGTCCATGAATGTAATGGATATTACAAATTAATGAATAAGAATCGAGTCGTTGTGGATGTAGCCCAGTTTGGGGTGAACCATGTTAGAACCTCATGTATTAATTTGTTGCTTATGTGTGTTATGTTTATGACGCATGTGATGGATGGTTAGTATAGATTTGTTTATTGTTTGTCGTTATTGCGCAATGATGGTGAATTTTTAGTATTCATATATGTTGTTATGATCTTGTGCACTTAAGTTAATTATGAATGAATGAATGTTAAGTGGAGTAATTTTGTGCCTAGGTGAAGTAATGGAAACTATCCATACAATATATGAATGGACAATGCATCGTATGGTCATGTTGAATCCCCACTTCCCCTCATCACTGCAGAAACTTGGTTCCTACAGCCCCTCTACATGCCTCAGGTGAGACTTCACTTACTTGTAGGTGATGCCAAAAGGGTCGATGTCTAAGGGTTTTGTTGGTTTATGAATGATCAACCTATGGTCTTCTCACTGCGCATCAACATGGATACCATCATTACATCAAGATTTTTTTTTTTTGATCCTTGTATAGACGGAAGTGAAAATCCTCTATTAGTTGAGACAATATAGAAGTCTGACTAACTCAAGAGAAGGAAAACCTAGAAGAAATGAAAAATATAGTAAAACAAGATTAATAAGATCTAAAAACTTCTCGAGACTAACAAAATAACTATGTAGATAAAAGGAGATCAAAATGAAGCTTTAAGTTTGAAGAAAAGGTGTTTCTTAACGTTAAACAAAAAAGGATTTCTTTGAGCCTAGGGAAGTGGAAAAACCTAGAATTGAGATACAATGGACCTTTTGAGATCTTAGCACATATGGGTGTCATTACTTACATATTAGACTTACAACCACAAATGAAAATTCATGATGCATTTCATGTATCTTTTCTTAAGAAATATGTGTCTGACCCCATTCATGTGTTAGACTTTAATGCTATACAGATGAAGGAAACATGGGAATTTCTCACTAAGCCCTCGACGATCATTATAGTGAACCCTGATAGATAAAGTATAAAATAGTGAACCTTGAGGGAACCATTAGCTTGAATCAACCCCCTTTCTTTTGTTTGATTTGATGTGTATTTCTCTTATTCTTAATTTTCTATTTCATTTACCTATGTAGTTACATTAATGGTGTCATTTTAAATATAAACATGCTATATTTTGGACTCAAATCACCAAATTAAGAAAAAACAAAATGTAGAAAAAAACATGTATTAATAAATTCAAACAACTATGATAATGATAAAAAATGATAATACTTGAGATTTTGAGATTTTGTTGTAACATTGTTTTTATCTTTCTTGGAGGATTGTTGTGATTATAACATTTTTTTGAAAGTGGTCAAATTTATCATAATTGAGTTATCAATAGCACAAGGACAAATGTGGGAGTTCACTCATCACTCAAAAACCACCCCATCTTAAATGACTTGTGGATGATCAATGGAAAGTAGTTAAGGTTGACTAGTATCTACATATATGCAAGCGATAGATAAAAGAATCCATTTTTATTTTGAATAAATATTTTTGAATTTTAAATTACTAATTTATTTTCTTAACCTATTACATTTGTGATTTGAGTTGTTCACGTTACCAAGAAATATTGTTTGAATGCTCGTTCTCTGTCTCAATGCCTAAACGTAAATCTTCCACATATTGTGAACTTAAAAATGGAAGTTGGGTTTTAGGAAAGTACTCATATCAAATAGCTCATCATATCAAATCAAAGTGAAAAGTCGAATACTTTATGATCAATGATATTCATCTAACATACTACTAATCATCCATTGTATTATCTTATCAATGATACCCATCTAGTGTTGGGCAGTGGAAGAAAAATAGAGCATAAACAAACAAGATCAAACACACATTAAACCAAGCACATTAATCTCACAATTTGGCACAATGATTTATGTATAAATCCAATGAGGGAAAAAAACTGGGGCAATGATAGTCAGTATTCTTATTATTCAAGGGAGAAGGGATAATTACAATAGCCAACCCAGGCATACAACCATCCTCTCCTCTCATACACACAACACCTCAGTATTGCATCTTTATCTCACACACTCACTACTCACATTTCACTCACACCTCTATGGGTATGCTCGTATATATAAGTGATGATGAATAGATCACATAGTTACACGAACAATTCATAAATAGATTTCATGCATGCACATTAACATAGTTGCATGCATGTGCATGTGACAGCATGAGGAAATTTGTTGGCATGTTTCCAACAATATCCACCTTGACAACAATTTACCTAATATATCATTCCCTTAATTAATTCATCACCTTTTGTGCAAGCCAAGAGAATCCAAACACCATCACAACTCCGCAACTTCTCTAACAATATCGTTACGTGAGCATGTCTACACGATTCACTCAATAATGGACCATTCTGTCTCCATCAGTAACTTGTCTAATAAACCGATGCACTTGTCCAAATCTCATGAACCATAACCACAGACCAAATCACTGCAACCATTGTAGGTGATACTTGTGATTTTGTGTTTGAAGCACCCATTTACATGCTCTTCACCTGGTTTTTCCATGTGTCTACTGACACCACCAAATGCATGTGAAATTTTGACTATTTCTCCATCACAATCATCAAACTTCCTACTAGCATATAATACTCGAGACATATAACCCTTTTCTTCTTCATCAATTAGGACATAAACCTGAAGAGAACTTACAATGGAAATCCAAAGGGATTTTACCAGTTTCACATTATTCATACTGAATTTCCTGAGTATCTTCACCACATACTTCTGTTGTGATAACCGAGCTTACCATATTTTCTGTCTTTGTGTATTTTCATGCCCAAGATTTATTTTGTTGCTCCCAGATCCTTCATAACAAATGTCCTAACCAACTGATCCAACCTATTGACCTCAACCATGCTTCTTCTTGCAACAAGCATAACATATAACACCAAGATAATGAATATACCATAAATACAATGGTTATACTCACTTCCTATAAAATTTGGCTCATCATGAAGGAACCAAACATCTTGTACCATTTTCCTAGCATGCTTCGGTCCATACAATGATTTTTGAGTTTGAAAAAAAATCTTCTGTTGTGATTATGAACTAACCGTTCTAGTTGTTCCATATACATCCCCTTATCCAAAAAACTCCATGTAAAACAATTTTAACATCTAGTTGTACTATCACAACCAATGTTAACACAACATGAATAGAAACAAGATTTTAACAACTGGTGAGAAACTTTCATGGAAATCAGTACCTTCCAAATACCTTTCTGCTACCAACCATGCTTTGAACCTTTCATATTTTACTATGATTGATTTTATAAAAGGAGATTCATCAAACAGTTCATCTTTGTCCATGATGATTCTATGGGTAGTAGGATCCCACAGTCTACACCCCTTAACATCATCACCATATCAAAGATCTACCTGTTTGATATGGGTCCTACTTAGAAAACTGAGAAAAAACCATAAGCATCACAACCGAATAATTTCACATTTGATTAATTACTAGATGACTTGTTCATACCTCTTCTTGAATCTTATTTTCTTTTGCAACCGATGGTGACCAAGTTACCAGATAGCACAATCGCTTATGTTCACAACTATTGTTGCAACTTGGCATTACTGAACATGCCTATTCGATCCCAACTTCCTTGCAATACTTTCCAAGTTCCATGGATATGAACCTACCTTCATCATATATTCTCAAACACTTGATTGACCTGCCAACACATCAACCTTTATATAGACCCACCTTTCTAAACTAGAGACACTGCTCCACCTCGAACTTCGTATTCAAATAACCTTGACCAAATCCGACCAAGTCGGCCAAGTAAGCCTTCACCGCTTACCTCTAGGCCCATTTACAATGGAGCTCACCAAGCCTTTTATAGGCTTCATTACATGCAATTCATGGACATAATACAACGTGATACCCAAAGAACATGGACCTGAAAAAACACTTGCTTTGACCTAAAAGCATATTTAACTCATTAACTCTTTCACATAGTTAAGGCTAACCCAACATACATGCCCCCCACATATTCAATCTACCTAAATCTGCGTCTAGACTTTTCATAGGTGACCTGATAAACCAGGGGTATGCATGCCTATCCAGGTCTTACAAACATATGCAAATTTACATGCAATCAATAATTTCTACAACTCCAAAGTAAATACTTTTTTTTTTTTTTTCACGGTGACTCAACCAGTACTGCCCTGAACCTTCTATGTGAACACAGGTGGAGAGACACAATAGACAAAAAAAAATTCATCAACCATACATATAGCTGAATTTTCTTCTTTTGTGGAGTCTTCTTTGGATGCTTGTTGTCTTTTCCAACAATCTTTCTTGAGATGCCCATATTTTCCACAAAACCAACATTTTGCCTTACCCTTACTGTCTTTTGACTTAGACCTAGTTGTACCTTTCTAATCTTTCCCTCCTTATGTAGATCAACCTCTAACCATCATTGCTTCTGATGTTGAGGCTTCCTTACTGGATCTTCTCCTCATTTCCTCATACAACAAAGCTCCCACAACAGTGTCATAATCAATGACATTTTCTTTCATCTACAAGTTGTACAATTGCCTCTTCAAGAATATTTTTTTTGATAAGTTCTTTGTCATACACAGACTCTCCAGTTTGGTCCACAAACATGTTGTTGTCTTCTCTTCAGCAATGTTAAACAACACTTCATTTTCGAGACACAAACCAATAGTATTGAGGGTTCTTGCATCCAGATCCTCCCAGTCCTTGTTTGTCATGCTTGTCGGTTGCTTTGACTTTCCAGCCAATGTCTTTTTCAATCCTTGTTGCACAAGTATATCTCTCATATTGAGTTTACATAGCGCAAAACTATTCTTACTGCTAAATTTTTCCACCTCCAACTTAAAACTCTACACTTTCACCATTAGCAAAAAAACTCCAAAAACACTACGTATAAAACTGATCCTTTTTGTACTGAAGAAGTATTAGTATATTTAATATTAAACCCAAAAAATATAAACTTTAATTAAAAGGTTTTAAAAAAAAAATTATTAAAAAACCATAACCCCTTCCCCTTAACCTTTTTATTATAAAAAAATGCACCTTCTAAAAAAGCTTACCTCTACCTCCATTATTTAATATTTAATAATGGATTCTCCGTAATAAGACAAGGGATATAAGGGATATAGGTCATGACCATGTCTTATGAATAAGACAAAAAAAAAAAAACCTTTAACTTTTTTGGATTGAACTTCATACTATTACTAAAAGCCCAATTTTTAATTTAATGCTTCTACAACGAGTGTGTAAGAGGAGTGTGAGTGTTAAATATCAGCGCTCCTTGACTGTGTAAAGGGAGCGTCGATTTGTCGGCACTCTGTGGTGCACAAACCGTGTGTGTCGATTTGGTAAAAAATGCAATTTCTTAAGTTTGAGAGCATTGACGTGCCTCTAACACTATCTAGGGAGCATCGATGACCTGCTACTCACTCAATCACGCCTTTTTGTGCTCACAGGAAATCTGCACACAATTCGCCTTGCATCACCTGTGACACCTACTCAACTTGCTCTGATACCACTTGTTGGGAAGCGGAAGAAAAATAGAGCCTCAACATAGCATAAACAATCAAGATCGAACACACATTAAACCAAGCACAACAATCCCACAATTTGACACAGTGATTTATGTGGAAATCCAACGAGGGAAAAAACCACGGGCAATGATAGTCAATATTCTTGTCATTCAAGGGAGAATTACAATAGCCAACCTAGGCATACAACCATCCTCTCCTCTCATAAACACAACAACTCAGTATTTCATCTATCTCTCACACACTCACTACTCACATTGCACTCACACCTCTATGGGTATGCTCGTATATTTAACATCTATCACTCAACTACATAGACTGATCATGAATAGATCACATAGCTACATGAACAATTCATAAATAGATTGCATGCATGCGCATTAACGTAGTTGCATGCATGTGCATGTGACCGCATGAGGAAATTCGTTGGCATGCTTCCAACATCTAGCACACTACCAATAATTCATTGTGCTCTCTCTCTCTACATAATCAATAATTTATGATGAATGATATCCATCCAACACAAAGTATTTATGGAATAATAGAACAAGATTGGTTGAAACTCCATAAAGTTAAGGTAGATTATTATGAGAAGAAGATTGAGTGTGTTGGTGACAAGGGGATGATTAGAATCATTAGAGAAGAAAATATTCTCGTAGTATTCAAACAAATCTCAACCATGCAAGCCAAGTGAATCATGCACAAGGGATGTAAATGATACCTCATTCATTTCATTGAAGGCATAGAGGAAAGAAGGCCATAGAAGCATATTAACTACCCATTATCAAAGACGTTTTGGATGTCTTCTCAAAAGGAACTAATAAGATGGGAATGATTAAGATGCAATTACAAGAATTATTGGATAATGGATTTATACAACCAAGTACCTCACCTTCGTGAGCTCCATAGTTGTTTGTCAAGAATAAAGATGGAACATCCTAAATGTGCATTGACCATAGAATATTGAATAAGGTAGCTGTAATATACTAGATCTATAAAGTATGCAGAACAGAAATAAAATGCTAGAAATGGAAAATAAATAGCAATATAACCAGAACAACACCACAATAACATAGAAACGATATCAAAATAACACCAGAAAGAACACTTTGATTCTGAGATCAATGTTCACAGACCTCTTCGAAGGGGAAACCTCCATTCAAGCAGAGCTCTATTACAATAATATCCAAGCTAGGGTTCTCATACCCTCAAATTCTATTTATACTAAATATGTCTATCAAAAAAGGCATTTAGAGGAAGATCCTTCTAGAAGCGGAAGCTTCTATTAGGTCTTCTTACATTCAAATTATTCTAATTTATTGCAAGGCCTTATTAATATTGAACTTTATTACATCCGAATATATTGTTCTACCTATGTGTGGGTTAGGTCCCTAACATGTCCTCCCCCTTAAAAACATCCTTGTCCTCAAGGCCTGAGATGCGGAAATTGCTACAGAATGGTAGTTGGTTCCCAAGTGGCATCTACTGGAGTTGTATCTTTCCACTAGACTAACACTTCCTTGATGGTTCTCTGACACAAGCGACACTCACACTGGTCCAAAACTGTTTGTGGTTGTAGCCAAATGGATCCTTCTTCGTCTAACTCAAGAAGGTTGGTTTGAATTTGGCACTTAGTTCCAATCACCTTCTTTAAGCATGAAACATGAAAAACATGATGTAGCTTAGAATGACTGGGCAAATATAATTGATAGGCTACCTATCCCACATGCTTGAGAACGGTATAAGGACAATAAATTTGGGTGCTAGCTTCTGGAAATGCTCGACCCTGAGGGAATTTTTCTTGTCAGGTTGTAGTCGAAGAAACATCTGATCCCCTTCTGCAAATTGACGTTCAGAGCGACCTTGATCTTCTTGTTGCTTCATGTGATTTTGTGCAAAGACCTAATTCTCTTTGAGGGTACAAAGAATAGCCTCTCGAGTTGTAAGTGTTTGGTCAACCGCCTGGACCTTCGAGACACTAGGTAAGTATGAGAGAATTGAAGGTGGATTTTTTCCATATACTACTTCAAAAGGAGTCATGCGTGTAGCTATATGGTATGAAGTGTTGTACCACCATTCAACTAGGGGTAACCATTGAGCCCACTGATTTTTCTTTTCCAAGGCAAAACACCTCAAACATGTTTCCAAACACTTGTTGACAACTTCAGTTTGACCATCAGTCTGGGGATGATAAGTTGTGCTGAGATGCAATTGGGTGCCTTGTAGCTTGAACAGTTCTTGCCAAAAATTGCTGGTGAAAGTTGGGTCACAATCAGAAACAATAGAATGCGGCATGCCATGAAGCTTGAAGATCTGATCCATGAAAATTTGAGCCACTGTGGATGTTGTAAATGGGTTTTGAGGAGCACATAAATGAGCATACCTGGAAAGGAGATAAACAACCACCATGATGACTGATTTATTTCCTGATTTGGGTAAACCTGTAATAAAATCCATAGAGATATCCCTCCAAATAGCAGGGGGAATCAGAAGCGGTTGTAGTGTGCTAGGAGATTTGAGTGTTTCACCCTTGTTGCATTGAAACACATCACATTCAGTGAAAACATTACGAACATCTTATTCCATACCATCCCCAAAAAAAGATTGTTAGACCCTATCATAGGTTTTGGTAAACCCAGAGTGCCTAGCTGTGGGTGTAGCATGAAGCTCAGAAAGTACCATGGATTTAAGTTGTGATTGTTTACTTAAATACAAATAGCCTTTGTATTGAATCTCGTCATGGAGCCAAGAGTACCTTGGGGAAGCTGGAGCATTGGACTACAATTGTTGGATCATATGCGAACTTTTGGGATCTTGTAGCCATTCCTGGCGAACGACTTGGAGCCAATCTGGTATAATGAACGAAAGAGAAAAAAGGGATCTTTCATCTTCATATTTTTGGGAAAGTGCATCTGCAACCACATTTTCTTTTCCTTTCTTGTAAATGATCTCATAAACATATCCAAAGAGCTTAGTCACCCATTTTTGTTGCTCTAGGGAGGCAATGTGTTGTGCCAGAAAATACTTGAGGCTTTGATGGTCTTTCTTAATTTGTAAGTGTTTCCCCAATAGATAAGGGTGCCACAAATCAATGGCATGAAAAATAGGCAACATTTCCTTTTCATAGATTGATTTTCCTAGATTTCATTCAAATAGTTGCTTGCTGGTACAGGCCAAAGGCCGACCCTCTTGCATAAGGACAACACCAATTCTTTTCCCTGAAGCATCACATTCCAGGACAAATGTCTTTGTGAAATCAGGAAGGGCCAAGACTGGAGTGGTGCACATGGCCATCTTCAAGGTTTGGAAATCTTGAGCAGTTGTTGGAGTCCAAGTGAAAGAGTTCTTTTTTAGGAGTGCATTGAGAGGTGTTGCAATATTTCCATAATTCTTAACAAACTTGCGATAATAACCTGTTAAGCCCAGAAATCCACGCAAGCTTTTGAGAGTCTTTGGGTGAGGCCAGTCTTGCATAGCTTCAATATTTTTACGATCCACCCTAACGTCATCCTTTCCAACCAGATGACCCAAGTACTTGACTTCTGAGGCACCAAAAGCACACTTAGACTATTACAAAAAAAGTTGGTGACGAGAGAGTAGATGGAGAATGTGATCCACATGAGCAAGATGGTTTGTCCATGTTTTTCTATAGATGAGGATATCATCAAAGAAAACTAAGACAAAATGACAGAGAAAAGGACGAAAGACATGATTGATGAGGCTTTGGAAGGTGGAGGGGGCATTACACAAGCCAAAGGGCATGACCAAAAACTCATAGTGGCCCTCATGAGTTCTAAAGGAACTCTTAGGAATGTCTGCCTCTTTCATATGTATCTGGTGGTAGCCATAACGAAGATCAAGTTTAGTAAAGAATTGGGCACCACTCAATTCATCCAAGAGGTCATCAATGACAGGAATGGGAAATTTGTCTTTAATGGTAAGTTTGTTGAAGGCACGAAAGTCAGGACACATTCACCAAGAACCTTATTTCTTCAGGACCATGACCACATGAGAAGAGTAGGGGCTTGTACTAGGGCAGATAACACCGACGTTAAGGAGTTCCTGAACCATTTTCTCAATTTCATTTTTTTGGGAAAAGGGGTGACGATACAGATGGATATTGGGAGGAAGGCTTCTTGGTACAAGGGGAATGGAATGATCATGAACACCACGGGAAGGAGGGAGTCCATGGGGAGTGGAAAATACCAATTGATGTTTAGAAAGGATGGATTGGAGGTCTTGCGGCACTAAGGGTGTCTTTGTTTCTTGTATGGCATGGAGTTGGGCAATAACTTCAGAATGACCTTTTTCTAGCAGATTTTCCATGCGAAGGGAACTAATGATCTTAGGTGAACTGACAATGATGCCTTGGAACTTATATTGGTCGCCCTCCTGGTCATATTGCATGGTTAATTCCTTAAACGCCATGAGAATGGGACCCAAAGTATTGAGACAATATGCACCCAACACAATGTCACAATCACCCATGTCGATAACAAACATATGAGATTTCAGGTGGTAGTCACCAATTTGGGGATGCACATTTTCACAACACCCTCCACATTTGATGGAGCCACCATTGGCAATCATGATTTGGAAATTATTGACTGGATGGATATAGCAATGAGTTTCTTGGGCAATGTGGCGATGAATAAAATTATGGGTGTTTCCACTATCAAAGAGAATGATGAATTTCCTATGTTTGATGTAACCGATTAGCTTGAGGGTTTGGGGAGAAGAGAATCCAATGAGAGAATTTAGGGAAATGACCGGTTCTACTTCGGGAGGGTCTGAGGGAGGGGTTATGTCAGTGGTGTCAGGTGACTCAGACACAAGGGGAGTTTCAACATCCTCTTCCGAAATATCCTCCGATATGGCCATAAATTTATTTTTTTCCTTACACTTGTGGCCCGAAAAATATTTGTCATCACAATTATAACAAAGGCCTTTGATTTGGCGTTCAACCATTTCATCCCTGGTCAATTTTTGGATCTTTAGTGGGGAAGAGGGAGTAGTGGGATTTATTGGTTTAGTGTGAGGGATAAAGGAGGGTTTTTGGTTTTGAGAAGATACAACCTGTTGTTCTTATTTATCTCTTTTAGTAGCCTCCACCCAACTCTGAGGCCGATCCATGAGGACATGGGCCCGAATCTCATCCTTGAGGCCACTGATAAAACATTCTCGGAAAAAGGCATCAAACATGCCCTCTGTCCAAAAATCCAGGCACTCAAAAGAAGCTATAAAGTCTTCCACTGTTCTGGATTGTTTCAACTTTTTCAAACGGCCTAAATGGTTGGTGTCAGTGTCAAAGCATTCATAAAGCTCTGCTACAAAGTGTGTCCAAGCAATATACCCTTGACGGGAAGTTTTTCTCCATTGCCACCATTGCTAACGTTCTTGATCTAGATGGAGAAGACCATATCGGAGTTTGACCAAGTCCTCTGTAATGTTGTATAAAGAGAAATAATGTTCCATTTGGGTTATCCAACCAGTGGGATCTGAGCCATCAAATTTGGTCACATCCACCCGCGGAAGGCATAGGTCACATGGAAAGTGATGGTGCTGAAAGTTATGGGAATGAGGGGAATTTCTAGCTTCGGTATGTGGAGGTGGGTCAGATAAAGGGATATCTACAGGGATATGCAGCTTGGTGCAGATCATTGAAATGACAGATACAAGTTGGGTAGTCATGTCTTGTTTGATTTCCTCGATTGAGGACGGCATGGTTGTATTGATGGCGACAACATTGGCATTGAGTTGTTTCACTTCTTGTTGGGTATCTGTGAAATTATATTGCAAAGTATTGAAACAAGCTTCCAAGTCTTGTCTACGGGTATGGGCCATGATGACGAGGGAACCGAAAAGGGGAGGATGGGGTGAAAAAAATAAAAAATTCTGAAATATGATAGGTATGAATTTGATAAGGGCGAAGAGATAAATCCAATGGAATAGGCCTCAAATAATGGTGTAAAAATTTCCACCTATGGAGTTATACTCCGGTCTGAAGAATACTGCAGTGAAGAAATTCCCAAATGCTTAACCAAGAATAATTGTGTAGTGATTGGCAACTCGAACACAGTTGTGTGGTAATAGATCGTGTTTGTTTTAAATTTTGTTTCCATCCCCAAGGGTTAGCTATTCAAGGTTTCTACAAACAAGGGTTTTCCCTGTGCTATATCTCTCTGATATACGTGCGGGGTCCAACAATAGTAGTTGGCCCAATATCTCAAGGCACTAACTAAGGAGGCTAGACCATGCCCTTAGTCGTACTACTCGACTACCCAGGTACTAGAGAGTATCTTCCCGAGTTTTGTTCTCAATGGCACTATAGAAGTCATGCGGCCGATCGGTTTATCTAAAGAGGGCTTCAGAAAATCTAGGTCGATCCGTACACAAGTGTTTCCTGATGCTCTACCACTCGAAGGGGTACCAACAAGGGTTACAAGGGTGGCCAATAGATGTGTGCTTAAGTACCACTTGCATTTCCTGCGTTTATGAATCCCTCAACTGTGGGTTTGTGCGTGTAACGACAGATCTATGTGGCTTAAAGATGTTGGAATATGTCTCTACCCTGAAAAAAAATTAACCCACAATTTATGACGAGGAAAGTGCTCTGATACCACTTGTAATATACCAGATCTATAAATTATGCAGAACATAAACAAAATACTAGAAATGGAAGATAAACAACAATATAACCAGAACAACACCATAATAACACAGAAATGATATCAAAATAACACCAGAAAGAACACTTTGATTCTGAGAGAAATGTTCACGGGCCTCTTTGAGGGGGAAACCTCTAGTCGAGCAGAGCTCTATTACAATAATATCCAAGCTAGGGTTCTCATACCCTCAACTTCTATTTATAATAAATATGTCTATCAAAAGAAGCATCTAGAGGGAGATCCTTCTAGAAGTGAAAGATTCTATTAGGTCTTCTTACATTCAAATTATTCTACTTTATTGCAAGGCCTTATTAATATTGACCTTTATTACATCCGAATATCTTGTTCTACCTATGTGTGGGCTAGGTCCCTAACAGTAAGCATAAAAAACAAGCATCCTTTACCCAAGATTGATGATCTATTTGATCAACTCAAGGGAGAAAAGGTATTCTCCAAGTTCGATTTGAGATCGAGTTATCACCAAATTAGAGTTAATGAAGTTGACATACCAAATACTTCCTTTAGAATATGATATGGTCATTATGAGTTGTTGGTCTTACCTTTTGATTGACAAATTCCTCAGTAGTTTTCATGAGGTTAATGAATGATGTATTTTGGAAGACTTGACAAGTTTGTGCTAGTATTCATTGATGACATCTTGGCCTATTCTAAGAATGAGGAAGAACACCAAGATCACCTTTATCTAGTATTGAAGAAGTTGTAGAAGCGCCAATTATATGTTAAGTTGAGTAAGTTTGTATTCCTCAAGAATAAGATTCAATATCTTACAAACATAATATTTGAAGAAAGAATAAAGGTGTTGAACAAAACAAGGTATTTCCACACATGACAAAAACATTAAGAAAAATGCTCACACAACTAGATCAAAGATCAATACACTAGTGTATTATGTGGTTAAAACCATCAAAGAGGGAAATTGTCTACAACCCCAACCAACACAACTACTTAAGACATTATATTAATGTAAATGAAAAATATTGTACACAATAGTTTCTCACAACCGACCTTTAGAAAATGAACCCCCTTTCTCTTTAAATATATATCATGGACCAATTGGATGTTAATCCATGGATCACTATAGTTGTTTGTATCGAGGATAATAGGAACCATTGTATCACTTTATGTCTACATCATATCACGACCATCGAATTACATAACTACAAATTCATACTAAAGAAATACAATTTACCTATAGACACATTAGACCAAGTTGATCTTAACTAACTCCTAAGTGTGTAAATATCCTAACATCCCCCCTTGATAACAACTTGAGATAGGATTGAAGGATTTACAATGATAACATAGTACGAGGAAATAAGGAGGCATTAGAGCCTATCCCCCCTTAATGAAAACTTTCTGAACTCCTAACATAGATCAAAGTTTGAAAAAAAATTCTTTTGTGAGAGACTTTGTGAAATGTTTGCAACTTATCATTTGTAGGGAAAAAAAACACTTCAAGAATGCATGTTTGAATTAGATTTCTAATGAAGTGTATGTGTAGTTCAATGTGTTTGTTGCATCGAAGAATTGGATCTTTGGTGAGCTTGATGGCACTCTGATTGTCACATCAAAGTGTGGTTGGATGTTATTTCCAGAATCTAAACTCTGAAAGGATCTATCGAAGCCATGAGGATTATTGACTTGCATTAACCATTTCCCAATACTATTTTTTTATTGATCAAATCATATCAAATCAAATCAAAGTGAAAATTCGAATACTTTATGATCTCCATCCAACACACTACCAATCATTCATTGTGTTCTCTTATCAATTGATATCCATCCAACACACTATCAATCATTGTGTTCTATTTATTACGGTGTAAAAAATTACACAATTTCACAATCAAAATAATTATTTTCCATGAAAAAGAGAGTTCACAAAATAGGTATTCTCCATAATCTACACTAAAGGAAAGGAATGTTCACTCCATTTTCTTATGTTGATCGCACTTGTGACCTCTTACATCATAAATTATGACCTACATTAAAAATAAACATAAACCTCTTATGTCATTGTAATTATGACCTACATTAAAAATAAATTCAAAATATATATTTAAATAGAAAAGTAAAAATGGAGTTGGTTTTGTTATCATGATGAAAGTGGTTTAAAATTAAAAATGATGATTAAAATATATTAAAAACGACCAAGAAATATTGAAGATTCACGGAATTAAAAATATATTGATTGAAAAATGATGATTATATTTATTACAAAATGATTTTTGGTTCACGACGTAGAGCTCATGAATATTTGGCAACATGTTGCATAGATGAGACTTGAACCTAGGTGGGGATCAGAAAACTCCCCGCCCCAACCAATTGAGCTACAACCACTTAGAATTATCATTCTTAATTATTAAATACAAAAATATTAAATATAAATTAATAAATAAAAATAATATCGATTGATGAAGATAGCCTACTTCATTCCAATAAATGCTCATTGGCCATATGATATAGCCCACATTTTAATCCAAGTAATAACACTGCATGGTGTGCCAAATGTAATTGTGAGAAATAGTGACCCAAAGTTTACTTCCAAGTTATAGTAGAGTTTGTTTCATGAGATCCACTCGAGGCTGAGTTTCAATACAACTTACCATTGAAAGGAAGATGTTCAAATGAAAAGATTCAATAGAAGTCTCAAAGACATGCTCAATATTTATGTGGTGAATTAACCAAGAAACTAGGAGAACTAACTAACCTTAGTAGAATTTGATAATAATAATGGATACCATAATTACATCAAGAAAATTTTGTTTTAATCCTTGTATAGACGGAAATACAAATCCTCTATTATTTGAGACAATCTAGAAGTATGACTAACTCAAGAGAAGGACAACCTAGAAGAAATGGAAAATATAGTAAAAGAATATTAATAAAATCTAAAAACAACTCGAGACTAACAAAATAACTATGTAGATAAAAGGAGATTAGAATGAAGCTTTAATTTTGAAGAAAAGGTGTTTCTTAAAGTTAAACAAAAAATGATTTCTTTGAGCCTAAGGAAATGAAAAAACCTAGAATTGAGATACAATGGACCTTTTGAGATATTAGCACATATGGGTGTCATTACTTACATATTAGACTTTGTAACGAACATAAATATGAACACAATAACATAATACTAATAATAATAATAATAATAATATAGTTTATTAATGTAAGTCAAGAGGCACATACCTCTTCATCAAGAGGCACGCACCTCTTTACCTCATGACCATTCAATGCTATAAGTAAATCATCAGTGAATGCTATAAGAAAACCATCACGAGGGTGATTGTAACATCATCTATTATTCAATTTATCAATCAATTATCAATTCAAAAAGATTATGTCTTCAATAAAATAACATGTTAATTGTTACAGTGGTATCAGAGCCATTTTTTGGAAATTGTGGGGCAAAAAAAATAAAAACATCATCCATCAAAATTAGAGTCATCCTTGTTCACCATTTGTCGTACAATCCATCATTCTAAATTCCTCAAACGTTCGTACAATCCACCGCTGCAAATTCCTCATACGTACGATTGTGCCCTATCCGCTGCTATTAGTTCGTCTGACACATCCAACACACTTCCATACCTATTTGTACCTTCTTCACCGTACACATCGCCAGATTGTTCTATTGTTTCTGCCACTGTACACAATCGCTTCCTATACTTTTTCGTTGCTTTTCTGTACACCACCTCTACCAATGTACCTTGTCTGCTACATGTCCCTTTCTGTGCTATTTGTTTCCATTGGAAAATCCATGCGATCGAGCTTGTCTGCTCCACATTCTCAACTCCACCGTTTTTTTTTATGTTGACCACCATGAATTTTCATAAAAGTCGTATCCTCAAGTTATAATTAGCCCTTATTATTTTATTTTCTTCTCCCTTGGATTATTTAGTTAAGTCACCTTATAATATTACAAAGTCACTTATTTATCCTAATTTATCTTTTTGGAAATTATATTTGGGAATTATATTCAATAAAATAAAATATGGAAGGAAGTAGGAAAAAGACCGAAGAGTCGCATTAAGACATTAATCATCATAAAATAGAAATCAATATCATTAAATATCATCTCAGTAAAGTCGATAAGATTTGGAAGGAGTTTGGTGAAATACAAAACATTGTATTGGAAAAAATCGATAAATTATTACAAAAATAAGACAAAATTGACACGTTAATAAAACGTCGGAGGAGAAATGGAATAGTTATTTAAGAATGATGAGTAACAATGATCTAGGTGGATATCGGTGGCCACCCACCTATTCCAACTGTCACAAAAGAATATTCTTGCAATTTACTATTTTTAGCAATTTTTTGGTTCCTAAATGTTCGAGGCCATTTTGAGGGCTTAAATGAAGTTTTTTTCATGATCAAACACCTCAATAATTACCAAAGGGATTTTAATGAGCCTCCAAAATGAATCTCCTCATATATACCTTTCCAACGATCTATCGTGTGCCCAAAACGAATATTGTATGCCAAATTTACGCCCCCAGGATGTTGATACACCAAACTACCCAAAACGGGGTCCACAAAACTGTTGGCTTTTCATCTTCTGAGGTTAGGGTTTTGGACTTTATTTTTGTTAAAAAATCCTTTGGAGCCTCATTGTAAGACTCATATTCTTGTGAATGAGCGTAGTCATAACATCTCTTCTCAGAGATAAGATGTCACCATTCTAGTGAGTTCATTCACTTTGTATTTTATAGTTTTGTACATTTCACTCAGTAATAGAAATTGTGTATTATTGTATATCTCTGCCTCTTGTTATATACATCTGATATATCTTTATTATATTAATGGATCTCTTGCAATATCTCAGTATATTTATTTATTATATCTCTACTCTCATTTTGTGTCGAAAATAATATGGATCAATGGTATTAGAGCAAGTTTCTCTTAATCGTTTTTCAGTGCATGTCCTCGACGAGGTCCGAGTATAAAAAGTTGGGTCTCAAGCTTATCTCTCTTGAGGAAAATCTCTCTCGCACACCCAAGAAACCCTCCATGGTGGAAGAAAATAAAACTGACGAAACAGGATATTTTATTAATCTATTGCTTGAGCAAGCTCTCACGCGACGGAGGGACGAAATGATGGAGAATTTTTCCCACATCCTTCCACACCTAACGATAGAAGAAGGCGCATCTTCATCAAGTGAACACTTTGGAGGAACCTCTCTTTTAAAGGTACAAGTTAATTTTGATATTCCCATATTAAGATGCCCTAGAAAAATGGTTAAATTTGCTCGAAGGTTATTTCTCTATTCACAATTTTTCCTACAGGGAAAATATCACCTTCGCACTCCTTAAGGCTCTCCCCCATGTCAAATATTGGTGGGAAACGTACTGGGAGAAAATTTCCACAGAGGATTCTGGAATATATGGGGTCGAACCCACTTGGGAGTTTTTTGTGGATGCGGTCAAGGAACAATATTACCTTGTTGGAAACTATGGAGACCAGTACATGAGATGGACCACGCTGCGTCAAGAGAGGAGACAAATATTGTTGGAGTTCACCAATACCTTCCATACCTTGCACACCAATCTGGGTATCAAACATTCTAAGCAGCATTTGGTTTTGAAATACTGTGGGCTCTACACAGGTACGTCCAAACTGAAATGGATTTTTTGGATATCTCATCGCTGGGAGATTCTTATCGATATGTTGTCAAGATAGAGAAAAAATTTAAGCACCAGAAAAAAAGAGAGTATGAGTCTGCAAATACGCAACAACCAAACTATGATAAACATGTCCCTAACAAACAGTCTCCCGAAAACCAGTCCAAGCCACAGGAAAAGAAGGGTTGCAGGAAGACGAAGAAGGAAAATGGAAAGTGGTGTAATTTCCACAAAATCCCCTGGCACAACACTGACGAATGTTGCTCAAAACATTCATTGGTGGCTAAGATCAAAGAAAAGGATTTGAACTCTTATTCATAAAATCTTGGCAGAAGACAGATCATCGACGCAGACCCCACTGCTATTCTCGAGTCTGCAACAATTCAACCAGAAGAACCAATAGATCTTGAAGAGGGGGAGCACCTCTTCCATTCACAGATGTGGGTGAAGGGGACCCTGTTGCATCTCATTGTTGATAGTGGAAGCTATAAGAACCTCAAATCAGGAGAGGTCATCAAACAATTGGGATTGTCGACAACACCACACCCACATCCATAAAACATCAAGTGGCTTCACCAGGGACGAGATATTTGTGTCAGCCAACAATGATGATTGTAATATGACATCAAACCTTTCAAGGATGAGGTATTATGTGATGTTTCCCAAATAGATGTATGTGATGTTCTCCTGGGATAACCATATCTATGGAAGTGCCATGCTATCTATGTGTCTCGACCTCGTAGAGTCATTGTTACTCCGGGGGGTCATCTCTACAAGATACCAAAGGTAGTTCTGACTATTGTCCCACCTAAATAGTGCCGCAAGGTAGTATCTCTTACTACAAAATTCAACTTCTTCACAATATGTTGAAAAATTGAACAAAAGGACACTGCAACCACTGCAGCTTATTATATCTTCGCTCTCATTTCATGCCGAAAATAATCTGGATCAAACGACAAGGATGAGAGTACAAGGATGCTTAATAAACACATTGCGAGAATTGATAAATTAACCGAATGAATGGATGCATTATTCGCAGAACCCTTTAACCTTCAAAGACCATCACAAAGTTTTGGATCGCAAAATTTAGAGGATCAGGGACACCAGGAAATACCAGAGATAATTTTTTCAAGAAATACACACAAATTTCAAGATAGAGATTACCAGAAGTTTAAAAAGGAGTTACCAAAATATGACGGCAAGGACCATAAAGGAGTTGTTGTCCGAATCAACAAAATAGACGATATTTTTTTATCAAACCCTCTGTTGGGTGAACGAGAAAAAATAATGACAACATCCAATAGTTTATAAGGAGAAGCTTATGACTGGTACCTATGGTGGTCCAGGAAATGTAGGGCTCATTGCTTCCATAGGAAAAATTTCACAGTTTCCCTACTAAAAAGGTTCCATGACGAAGAGGATGGTGACCTATATAACAAGTTCATGCATATTAAACATAAATGGAGCGTAAACAATTATACACACAAATGGGAGGTTCTGGCAACAAGGCAATGCAGATTCATTGATGAACAATTACCAAAAATGTATATATGTGAATTAAAGTATTACATCTGTAGAAAAATTAAACTATGTAATCCTAAAACTCTTGAATATGCTAGACACAAAACAAGTCTAATTGAACAAAAGGACAAGTTCAATAATCCAGCATTCACAGGTCCAGAAGCGTCAAACATATATTCAAATTAAAAAAACAAATAAGTATTTTACAGACAAGTCTAACTCAGATAATAATGGGTGAAAAAATGTAGATATTGTGGGGACAATTAGGTTCCAGGGTGCAAATGCGATAATAAAAAATTATATACTTGCAAAGAAAAGAAGGAATCAGACCCATCTAGAAGTGAATCAGAGAGAGAGAACAATAAGAAAAACAATTGTCGTAAGTGTCGGGAAAATTGGACACCATGGCATAGATATGAGGAGAATTCATTACACTACTTTAGAATAGTGGATGGGAAGCAAGTAGAAGTCCCAAAAAACAAAGGATGAAATCACTATAGAATACACCGCAGATTATGACCATCATGACATACTGCAAAAAACATCACTAGCTTCAATCTCATGTGTCCAAAAAAAATCCAAATGAAGAAAACAAACTTCAAAGAGAGATAATTACTCCAAAATATATTTGACCACATCTCAGAAAGGATAATATCTTACCTCCAAGAAAAGAAGAATGTAAACCTATAGTTCCGCTGGGAACTATGATAGGAAAACTACAACCTAAGACCCTAAAACTTAAGGGATTCATAAAAGATATAAATTTAACAATACTAGTATATTATGGAAGTACACATAATTGTATAGACATTGATGTCACAAAAAAACTAAACCTTTTCATATACCCCACCAAGGACCTCACCGTTAAGGTTTCTAATAGATAAAAGGTCAAGAAGCTTGGAAAATGTCATAAAGTCTCGATTCAAATACAAGAACTAGAACTACAAATAGGATTCTATGATCTACAGCTCGAGGGAATGGATATGGTGCTAGATGCAGAATGGTTGATATAGTTGGGGAATTATGCCACAAACCTTGAAGAACAATTCATGGAATTTAATTAGCAAGGTCATCATTATAGACTATATGGTGTTGAAGGGTCCACTCTTAAGAAGAATCAATTACCACCAATGGAAAAAAATTCATTTCACTACAGAAACATGCTAATCTACCAGAGAGAATCCTATTTTACTATGCTTTGAGGACAAAGCATTCCTTAAGAGGGTGGAAATGTAACGAACATAATCATAATAATAATAATAATAATATAGTTTATTAATGTAAGTCAAGAGGAACATACCTCTTCATCAAGAAGAACGTAACTCTTCACCTCTTGACCAGTCAATGCTATAAGTAAACCATCACGAGGGTGATTGTAACATCATATATTATTCAATTTATCAATCAATTATCAATTCATAAATATTTTGTCTTCAATTAAATAACAGGTTAAATGTTACAGACTTACAACCACAAATGAAAATTCATGATCCATTTCATGTATCTTTTCTTAAGAAATATGTGTCTAACCCCATTCATGTGTTGGACTTTGATGCTATACAGATGAAGGAAACCTGAAACTTTATCACTAATCCCCCAACAATCATTATAGTGAACCTTGATAGATTAAATATAAAATAGTGAACCTTGAGGGAACCATTAGCTTGAATCGACCCCCTTTCTTTTATGTGCTTTGATATGTATTTCTCTTATTCTT
>SNQJ01S0040476.1:32975-52051 GCA_010110895.2 Picea sitchensis | reverse complement strand
AAGGGACCTTACGACATCAAGGCCATGGTTGTAATCTCTCTTTCACATTTAATATGATACAGTAATATGATTCTTTCCTATAAAGCTTGTTGTGTTTTATTGTATGATTCCTTGATCACATACATAGATTTATATTGAGTTTACGCTATTGCTATCACTTTGATTGTTGCGTTCTTTTGCAGGATCATCATGGTATGAGCATTGGAACAGAGCTAGGATGGCGATGGTGAGAGGAAGTGACATTTAAACTGTATGTCACTCATCCCTCTTTAGTTAGTAAATTCAATATCTAAAACTTAAAGAAAGTGTCATGTTCTGGTGTGTTTTGTTCTAGATCCAGGTGGATCTAGGGAGATCAGTTAGTGTTCGCACCTACCAATTAGTCCGATAATAGTGAGTGGAACAAAAAGGTATCTTGCATGTGGCTGGTGACGTAGCTAATCCATATGCTAAAATATTATGTCCCCTAGGCATCACTTGCAAATCAACTTCAGTGAAACATTTAAGGGCGTCCAGAACAACATTCCTATAATCTCTAAGCCAGGGATGTTTTGTTGCATACTCACCTTTAATTTGCTTGATTATTAACTCAGAATCAACTCTTACCATAATTTGTTTGGCACCAACTTTCTTTAGAAGTTTCAGACCGAGCATCAAGGCTTCATACTCGACAATATTGTTAGTGCATTGAAAATTTAATTGGTAGGAATGGTTTTCTAAATACTTGGATCTGTGATTGTGCAACCAAAATCCTGCTCCAACTCCTTCTTTGCTTATGGCCCCATCAAAGTCCATTCTCCATAAATTCGTTGGCAATTCTTCAGTTATCACATTTTTCTTTCTTTCTACCTCGATGATTTCTTGGCCTTCGTTTGGACCAGATGTATCTTCTTCCAGATCAGTGATTCATTCTCCCATATCGCCATCGGTATATAGGATAAAAGAATCCAGGTCAGAATGTACAGAGTACAGAGGATAGTTATGCGGTTTTTCTTAGCTGCTAACCATGTATTTCATCAGTGTTTCTCTGTATAGTCTTCTTTGTTGACCAAAAACTGGGACAGTGGCATACGACATATCCAACTACAAATTACCTTTCAACTTGGCCCCCCAAGATCGAGACAACAACATACCATATTTCGGGGGAATGTCTACAACCACAACATCCATGACCATGCGTTTTGCGGGAATCTGAACCAGGGTGATACACAGATCCTTGATCAAACCAATACATCTAACTTTACTGGAGTCAAAAGAGAGTAAGTCCTTGTAATGTCTGGTAACCTCAAGTCCCAGTTTTTCCATCACTTATTTAGGCATCAGATTATGGGAAGCACCTAAATATAACATAGCATTATCCAGAATCAGGTCGTGTATATTAAGGCTGATATAAAAAGGAGTGACACCACCATTGTCGGTCTGACCATCCACTTCAGGTCCGAACATGAGTTCAGGTTGATCATCTGTAAGGTTTATAGTATGTGAATGATTAGTTGATCCAATGGTTAAGGCCTTCATTCCTATATCAAGTTCAATGCTCAGTGGTTTGATCACCTTCGATCGGTAAGCATCTTTTCTCATCAACTCGGAAAGGTGAATGGGAATTTTAACTTTGGCTAATTCCCCTTCGAGGCTGAAAGCTATAGGTGCTCTGCTTTGGCTCAACAATTCCGATTTGTCCACCACACTCTTCTGGACAGAAGTATTTGGTGGGTTAGTTGATGAAACCTCAGTCTACGATGATATTTTCAGAATAGTAAGGTTTCTTTTTGCTAGAACTTCATCATTACCTTTTTCAAGGATCCTCTCGATAGAAGGCTCGGGGGCTTTCTTGGTTTCGATGGTCTTCTTTGTTTCAGTTACCTTTTTTGGGGAACTTCCATCTGTCTTTTTACTTCACAGATTGTACTGTCGGTCCACCTCCATAATGGCATTTTCAAATGCCTGTTGTTCGGTATATTCATCTTCTTCGCTCACCTTGTTCTGAGAAAGAAGAAAAAGTTATTGTTCCTCCTGGGTGAGGAAAATTGCTTCATTATTGTGAATGCCCATGAGGTTTATGTGTGTATCCTTTGGTTCTTCAATTACCTCATCTCCTTCATCGACATAGTTTTCTTGTAGGGGTGGTCTGATCTGTTGATCCAGACCTCTCTGTTCTCTTTGATCCCTAGGATCTCTCTGCCTGATTTGAGGAGGGCTTCTTCTGAAGTTAGGATTCTGAATTTGAGGAGCTGGTGGGTTTTCTCTAGGAGGGTTTCTTTCAGATACAGTAAGTCTCTCTATCATTCTTTCCATTTCTCTAGCTAAGGAATCCAATTTGGAATCGAAAGTTGATGTGGAGGGTTCCTCTTTGATTGTGACTCTCCTTTTTGTCCTCTGGCGTGACCTTGTTACCAACAGGTTGGCCTCCACACTTATTGCACTTTTCTGCATGTCCTCCAGGGTGGTGGAGTTTCTTTCCCTTAATTGATACGACATATCAGTGTCAAAACCATCATGGAATTTTATCAATGCCAAACCTTGTGGAGGTTTAATATCAGCTGGAATTGCATTGTACAGGTTATTGAAACGGGTGCAATAATCTTGTACTGTCTCACCTTGATTTCTTCTGATGTTTTCGTATTCTGAAAATATTTGCAGAGGGTTTTTCTTTACCTCCCATCTGTCTAGAAAACTTCTTTGAAATGTGGTAAGGTCGAGCACTGAGGCAACACGTAAACCTTTATACCATTTCTTAACGTCACCTGTCAAAATTTGTGCAAACAATCTCATTTGAACGTCAGCCTCATCTACTTCCTGTAGGTCAAAATAATCATTCATTTTATCAACCTGTTGTTGGGAACTCAAGGGTCCTATTCCATCGAACTGTGGAAGTCTTGTTTGATAGTCCTGGGGCATAGCATGAAGGGGTGCAGCCAACACCAAGGGAGCATATCTAGCTACCATGATAGGTGGAGGAGGCAGGATGACAACCTGGATGATAGGTGGGGTGGTGACAGAAGATGAGGATGAGGAGGGGCTAGCTGGAACAGAGTGAGTGGTTTGAGGTTTAGCAGTGGGAGATAGAACTTCAGGGGTTCGAGGTTGCAAGATGGTTGGGTCTAGGAAAGTTTCATCCACAAAGCTATCAGATTTCGTTCTGAACGGGCTTTGTTCAAAAAGGATGTCAAATTCAAGATCCTGAAGGGGAACAAGCTCTTCTAGAAGAGAAGGGGACCTCTTAAGGGGATTATGACTTACTGAACCTTCTGCAATGGTCTTTTTCTTGAGTAATTGTTCTGGATTATCAGTTGCTATTGCAGGTTCTAGGTCTGGGTAAGATCAAGTATAAGCTCTTTTGGGAGCCAGATTTCTTTTTGATTTATATATATATATATATACTTTTTAGTTTTATGAATATGAAAATAACACGTGCAAGTTTTTAACAACCTCTAAAAATTATTTATTTCTCAGATTTGCAAATTTTCAAAAACAAACTTTTCTTCCAGGGAAAGAAACCTTGAGGTTAAAATTTGTTCAGTTCGTTCCCCAGTATGGTCGCCACTATGTTAACGCTCTGTAAATTTCCTAGAGGTTGTCAGAAAAGAAGAAATCTATGGGAGGTAACTTTATCCAACCACTTCAAATATGGGATCTAGCCCTACCAGCTTCGGAGAGGGATCTCTCTGTATGATTTATATATGTTTCAAATTTAAAATATTAGGCTAGGTAAATAAAATATGTTTGTTTTGTTTGTTGTAGTTTTCGTTGGGCTAGTTGAGAGAGATTTACACATCCATTGGGCTATGGGGTTTGTATCATGAGATGAAATCTAATAAGAAAACAAAGAAACCTTTCACAGGGTGAGATAATGCAATCATTGGATTCTTTTAGCAGCATAAATGAGGAATAGTAGAAAAGGAGAGAATGTCAATTACAACAAGGAAGCAGTTAAGAATTTCTTTATCGTAAAATCAGAATATACAACACTAAAATCTTTAAAGTCAGAAACAACGTATACAAAGATAAATCTTGCAATGCTCGTTACTTTCAAATATTAGATTTAGAAAACAGTGCGATAACTAAGCGAGAATAACATTTAACTTAGAAAGGAAAACATCACCAATGAGTACACACAAGAATCCTGTGAAAATGCCTCTTTGTATTAATGGAAGATCTCTTGAAAATATTACAGTCTCGTAGCTCTCAAGGCGTAAAGATCCACCCTCAATACTTCGAAAAGTGAAGTATTTATAACCAAAAATTACAAACGATCCTGTCATTAAAGATCAAGATGTGGTAAATCTATCTTTAGCTTAACTAACTTAACAAATTACCAAAATCTAGGAAACTGTTTGATGATGTGTTGAAACTTCATGTTGTTTTCTGGGTGAACCGTTGGTGAGGCCTCTGCACGAACTCGTCTGACTGGATAGCTGACTGGGGTGGGACAGCTCATCGACTACTCGATCAGGTTGCAAATCTCTTCCCATCGAAGATGACTGGGAATGCTGACTTTGAGTAACCTTCGGTAGACTTCATCCATCTCTATGTACTTGGAAAAAGTAGGCTTGATGATGAAGATGTACCGGATCTCATGCTGTATGCTGATGTCCAACTATAGCGCATCTAGGAATGCCTTGCCAGTGATACTGCCTTGAATTCCTGAAAATTTCGAACTATCCTTAGCCACATTGTCTAGTCTCTTTTTGTAATCGAGGAGCATCATCAATTTGTCATTTATCACCTTCAAACTAAGAAGACCTTTCTTCTGTAGAGCCTCGATATTGATGAAAAACATTTGTACCCCTAGGTCAATATCCTGAACCATTTCCTCCAGCTGTAGCATCAGTCCTCTCTTGGTCAAGACTCTCTTGACCTCAAGGATGGTCTATGTTCTATCCTAAATTCTCAGCTCTTCCATCTCCTCTTTGGTTTTAGAATTCATGAATTTGATGATCTCATTAGCCTCTGTGGGCATCTCTCCCAGTTCTAATCTAATCTTCTCGATGGCTTGTTTACTTCTCTGTACCAATTCATTTTTCTCAAACATAATCTGTATCATTGGCCATATTTCATTCATAGACTTGGTGATGTCTGTTCAGACACTTTCTTTGACTTCGGCCAGTGTTTTTCTTCCGAAGCTATTGTAACTCTTGTTTGAGTTGGTCTGACACTTGTTTTTCCTTGGAGTAGCTAGTTTGGTAAGAAGATTTGAGTTCCTGGAGGTTCTCAATCTCCTTTTTGAGCTTGCTAATCTCTGTTTCTTGCAAATTCATCTCTTCCAAAGACTTAGCCAGTTCAAAAGTCTTTTCCAGAGACGTCAGTGGGTTTGCCGATGAAATTTCTACTAGTGACACTATGCTCACTCCTAAGAGTGGAACTGCACTCAATGGAATGACTTCCATGGGTTTTGGTTGTTCTTTCTCTTTCACTAGCTTCTCCATTTCAGCTTCCATTTCCTTCAATTGTGCATTCTGCTCCATGATCAACTTAAGCATCTTAGCTTGTTTTCCTTCTGTCCCCGCTATTTCCTTTGCCTACGAGTCTACTGTTGGTGGCAACTTCAATTTTTTCCTCAAAGACATTATGTCATCATTTTTATTCTTGATCATCTCCTCGACTTCTTTCACATTCGAGGGATCATACCCGATCTTGAGGATTAGTTCCTCCAACGTCTTAATCCTGTTATCCTTGGCAAAGGATGATATTTTCTCCAACTTCAACTGTGTCTGGACGTTATTCAGAGACACTTGTAACCTGGAGGCAATAGTGGAAGCAAGTGCCAATGTGGAGAAAACCATTTCTCCAGTTTTCCTGTGCAGATCCATTTGATCAGCTAGATGCATGTCCTTAGTTTGGAATTCAAAATTTTATCTTTTGTAATCAGTGATTACCTTTGGGTCTGACACCTGTGCTTGGAGAAATTCCATGTCCATTCTGCCCTTCTCAATGTCGAATGTCGATAGCAGTCTGTGTTGTGTAGTTGATGTCTTCTTCCAGAACTGGGCGTATGTGATGCTGGTCAAAGTCTGATTCTTTTTCTTGATCAAATCGTATTTCTCAAAGATACTCAGCTTTGGTCCAGTCTTTCCTAGCTGGTTGACTGGTGGAGTATCTGTAGGCTTCTTTGGCAATACTGAGGTCATGATCTGCTTATTTCTTATACTGAGGAGCGATCGATCAATCTCCATCATTGTAGTGGATGGAATTGCCTTTTCTCCAGCCGGGTCAGGACCCAGACTGGCCTTTGGCCTCTTGGTATGTACTTGAAATTATTTAGATGATACTTCAGTAACAGAAGGTGACAGATCCTGCCTAGGCCTTTTCTCCTTTGGAGTCTGTGGGGTGGTCATCTGTGATAGAGTGACCGGGAGGTCCTGTTGTTCTGTCTCAACCAAAGTATTTGGCTCCCATTCTGTCTGGTTGGCAAATTTTTCTACCTCAGGCCTAGATATGTGAACATACGGGATATTCTTATTTTTTATCCTCATCTCGGAAATTATCCCACACAGATCATAGTGCCATGTGAAACTAACAAATAATTTCATTTCCCTTAGCAGTCTGTCTGCTTCCTCCCCGATGCTTCGACTGTTACAGATGAAAGACCCAATCTGCCCTTTGATTTTGAGATGTTGCTTCTTCTTCAAAGACACAAAATGTATATCATCCGAGTTTATCATCTGCCTTATGTATTCCAAGGAAAACATTCTGACAGGTAAGTACTTGGGTAGTTTATATGAGGAAAACTATCACCCATAGACTCTGATATCAGTGTTATTTTGGTACAGGTACCAATCACCAGTCTTTGTATGGTCCGAGAGATGTAGGATCCTCTGAACTTCGTCATTAATTCTGGGTTTGGGTCTGACGCTAAGCATACTCACCACTGGGTGGTAGAACTGCTCGATGAACTTATTGAAACTGAATTCCATGGAGTTATGTCTGAGCAGAGAAGTCCATGCTGTTATTGCCTGGGGTCTACCATCTTCATCCATCTTCTGCATAGAAAAAAAAAATTGTCCGCTTGGAAGAAAACGAACAGGTATGCCAGTATTGAAGAATATCAGAACATGCCTTCTGTGGTGAAATTTATGAATTTCTCGTGAAGGTTTTCTGCTAGGAACGTGTTGAAGTCGAATTGTGTAGTGGGTTTCTCATCAGTGGAGAAAATAGACAGAAATCCCAAAATGGGTTCATCTACCCATTGATCTAAAAAATAACCAAGCAAGGCACATAGTGACGTGATGACCTGGTTTCCTTTTATTGAGAATGGGGAGGAAGGATAAGGAGGGTTTGTAGTGGGGAGATGAGCGGATTGTGGAAGAAAAAGATAAAAAATCTGAGCTCTTTGAGGAAACGACAGCTTCTGGTATAACTCTATGATGATTTTGAGGTTAAAAGGTGAGGTGGAGTCAGCTCGGGATATTTACATCATTTGGTCGATGGTTTCTGGCGTGATGAGGAAAATAATTTCCCTGGACGAGGACATGATGGTTCTTTTCTCGGGGATATAGTGGGCTTGGCACTTGAGGGAGAATTATGGGAAGTGGTGAATCTGGGGGAAACAATACAAGGGTAGGTTGGACTCCCAGAGTCCAATTTCGTCACTTTAGTCCAAGAAGAATTCTTTAAGCCATGATTGTAGGTCTGCGAAGTCGAAATCACATTTTGTGTCTATGATTAAGTATTCTTTGTCATCCATAGGAATCCTATCGAGGTCGACAGGAGGCGGGAGAAACGGATTCTCCTCACCTTCTGTTCGCTTTGACTTTGAAGCCATTACTGTAACAATACCTGCAAATAAAACAAAAATTAGAGAGGAAAACATGGTAAGTTCTCTGGTGCGATGAGTGGGTAAATGATGAAGGAATGAAGGGTGAGGTAGTTTTGAGTAAACGGGTATCTATTGGGCGCAGGAGATAGGTCAGCTAGTTAACGGATAAGTTAGCCAGTAATAAATGGCCAACGGGTCATTTAGAACATGAGATGGCAGGTGACAATGACTAAAGCATAGGAATGAGTGACGTGGCAGTTATTGATTGGGGGAAAAAACCATGGTGAAGGGACTTTCCATGGGTGAACAAGGGAGAAATACTGACGAAGTCACGGGATGTGACTCTTACGGAAAAGGTGGATAATGACGTCATGAGGTGACGAGGTATGTCAGACAGTAATAGGCAGTGGGATTCGGGACCAATGGATTCATGCCACGTATACATAGGGGGGCCGCCAGAGTAAAATTCCATTCCGGACCCCCTCCCCCCCACCGTTAAAGGTAGATCAGTCGGGGGGGGGGGGTCCGAAAAATACCTTGAGTCGTTGATCTGCGCGCTTTCCTTTTGACCACAGATCTGTGCGCAATCTTTAACACACATTTTGAACCCCCCCCTCCATTAAAGGTAGAACGGATGGGGGGGGTCCGTAATCCAATATAGACCGTAGATATAGGCGCCAAAACTTGGGCCGTCCAGATGCATGCATACATTATCTCTGATTCCGGACCCCCCCCCGGCCGTTAAAGGTAGAATGGTCGGGGGGGTCTGAAAAAACTTGTCCACCATAGATCTGGGCGCGGACATCTACGTCGTTCATACATGAGTTGTGCATAATCGTGAGAGCGAAGGCATATGCGCCTAGAAAAAAATTAGGATAAGTGTGTATTGTGGGTTTTCCCAAGCTTTCACATGTTTATATCACCAAGGGGTTATACAACCAACCTTTTAAGCATCCAAGACATGGTCCAACATTGATCATCAAGCTGGTTTTATTGAAATAAAGAAAACTAACTATGTTCTAACTTAATAACCTATGACAATTAGCCCAGATTAAACTGTTGGACTAAGAGATTACTCTACCCTAGGGCTATCTGACCAAGATTAGGCAGTCTGGTCAAATTTATTCACTAACTAACCTAGATCACTTGGCTAAGATTAAACAATTTAGCCAAGCCTTTTCACTATTCCTATCAACATCAATTTAAAAGAACTTGTCCATGCTTGAAAGGTATGAACCAAGTCATTGTTATTGCATGGGGCTATATTGAATTTCTTTTATGCCCTCTTTTATTCTTTTCTCTTTTTTTTTTTTTTTATCTTTATCTTTTTCTTCTTTCTTTTCTCAAATTATTTGCAGAATGAAGAATCATTTGACAAACAAAAACACTAAAGAGATAACATTTCAGTCACCAATTGATCCTATAAATTATAGGGTTGTAACAGCGGCTCCACCTGGGGATGGTACTCTCCTTGTGAAGTGCCAAGAACCCTGATTCCTGATGTTTTGAAACTTTCTCCATAGTCGCCTTTGTTGCTTGATTAGTTTTATTTCAAAAATCAGAAGACAATGTTCAGTGGCTTAGGGCCTTCTCTCCAGGATTCAACCATCTGACCAAAGTTATTCACTCAGAAATTCGCAAACAAAATAAAAATGGTTTGTACAATTGTGAATGTGACTTCAGGTCCCTACTGAGGCGGTGAATAATTCTTCAGCATTCTACCATTTACAGGTCCTCCTGGCAGATCTGTCCCATCACTGTTGTTGAGAAAGAAGGCGTTATTCCCTCTGAATGCTTGAATCATGTATGGTCCCTTCCACAAACTATCAAATTTTCCATGTTTTCCCTTGTATTCATTTCGGGAATCCCATCTCAGCACCAAATCACCTAGCTCGAAATCATCTTCCTTGGTTCTTTTGTCAAAAATCTTCTTAATGCTTTCTTGGACTACCTGAGTCTTGTTATATACTTCTTCCCTGGACTGCTACAAATGGATCATCTAGTTTATCCTTCTTTGGGAGTCATTCGGCTCAGCTTGCATGTCTTGCAACAATTTCATGACATGAACTCCTAAGGAAGTGGGAAAAACTGCTTCTGTGCCATAGACTAGCTGATATGGTGACATACCGATTTACCTTTTGGTGGTCAGTCTGTCATCCCATAGCGTGAAAACCAACTTGTTATGCCACTATTTTTTTTTTCTTGCAAAGTTTTCTTGATAATGTTTACCAGGGTTTTATTTGATGATTCTGCTAGCCCATTTCCCTGAGGGTAGTAAGCTGTGGAATGTCCCAAACCAATATGATACTGGTTGTAAAAATCTATGAGTTTCTTAGATCGAAAAGCAGCTGCATTGTCAGTTATAATCTTTCTAGGACATCCAAAACGGGACAAGATATTATTTTCAAGAAATTTAATAATGACAAAATCAGTGGCTTGCCTGCTTGGTACTACTTCGATCCATTTTGTAAAATAATCCGTGGCAGTAAGAATCCACCTATGCTAGCCCAAAGAGGGAGGATGTATTTCTCCAATGAAGTCTAATCCCCATTGTTGGAAAGGGGCTTCAACGGAGATTGGTTTCAGGGGTAGAGGAAGAAGTTTCATTTTGCCTTCGAACAACTAACATTTATGACACAAAGTAACTTTATGATGCACATCAACAAATAGAGTTGGCCAATAGAATCCATCTCTGAGGATTTTGTTGGTTGTGGTCTTCCAACTCAGATGGCCACCACAGTCTCCTGCATGAAAATCCTGCAATACTTTGTTAGCTTCATCCTTCAATAGACAATTTAACAAAATACCTCCATGGATATTTCCAATACAGATTGCCTTCTAGAATGCAAAATTTTAAGGCTTTCAATTTCAAAAACCTAGCTTTAGTTTTGGTCAGAACAGGGGGAGCTTGTAAATTTTGCAAAACAAATATCAGGTCTGCATACCAGGAGAGTTGAGAAATACCTCTCTCACGCTTGGATTCGCCTACTCACCCTGTTCATCTACTGCAGCTAAGAAATTAATGTCAAGAGCATGGAAATTTGATTAAGCCATTAACTTTGCTAGACCTTGACCTTTAATCAGTTTAGTAGGCTTAATCTCTATGTCATACTCTAGAATCATAGAAATCCATTTTCCTCTTCGGTCGTCTGGATTGTCCTGGGTTAAAATGTCTTTTACTACCACATTTAGAATATATGCAATGGTGTGGGAATGGAGAATGTATACTCTAAAATCTTTTATGGCTTTCACCAAGGAAAAAGCTTGTTTCTCCATTATTTTATAATTCAAAGCAACATCTCTTAAAGATTTACTGAAAAAGGCTATGGGCTGTTCATACCCTTCGCTGTTTTTCTATAGTAATACTGCTACAATGGTATGTTCAAAAGAAAAAAGATAAAAATCTTCGGTGAAGTCAGGACTGATCAAGACTGGAGCCTGTCTGAGTGCGCGTTTGACTTGTTCAAAAGACTGCCTGGACTCGATGTCCCATTTTATTTTTGTGTCCTTTTTTAACATGTTTGTGATGTTCCTGAGAAGCTCAGCCAGGTTTGGTATGAATCTTCACAGAAATTCTATTTTTTCGATAAAAGACTGTAACTCTTTGATATTTCTTGGGTGTTCTAATTTCTGAATGGCCTAGATTCTGCTGGGGTTGATTTTAATTCCATCTTTAGAGATTATGTTCCCTAGCAGTTTACCTTCCTCTAATCCGAAAAGGCTCTTCTTAGGATTCAAAGAAATCCCAAATTTCCTGCATTTCTCAAAAAATCGTCTGAGATGTCGTAAGTGCTCGTCATTAGATTGGGAAAACACAGTTACGTCATCTAGATAGATGACAATAAATTTGTCGAGTTCTTCCACAAAAGTGATGTCCATCTCCCTCTGGAAAGTGGCCCCAGCGTTCATCAACCCGAAAGGCATTTTCACATACATGAAAGTACCCCATGGTGTTGTGAAAGAGGTTTTCTCTTGGTCATCTGGGTGAACGAGGACCTGATTATAACCCGAGAACCCATCCAGTAAAGAGATTCGACTGCATCTGACTACCCTTTGTAATATGTGGTCCATTTTTGGAAATGGGTAAATGACCTTCAGAGAGACCTTATTCAGATTTCGGAAATTGATGCAAAGCCTGATTTCTCCAGATTTCTTTCGGGTTGAGACCAAATTTGAAACCCATTTGGAAAATTGTAACGGGACTATGATTTTAGCATCATACATTTTTTTTATTTCTTTTTCTATCAAGGGAAGTAGCTTGGGATTGATTCTCCTAAGTTTTTTTCTGAAAGGTTTTTGATCTTCTTTTAATGGAATCCTATGTTGTATGATGCTGGTGTCATAAGCTTTCAAGTCCTCGTAACCCCAGGCAAATACATTTGAATATTCCTTGAAAAGCTCAATGTATTTGAGTTTCTGCTCAGGGGGTAACGATTTGGAAAGTTTCACCATCTTGGGTTTCTCTTATGTCCATATATTACAACCTTCTACTTCTTGACCACTAACTTCAATTTTCGGTTTTTTAGCTACATCATTAAAATCAAATAGGTCTTCTAAAGGAACTAAACCCCTAGGTAAAACATTACTTTTTAAATGCAAAAAATTAGCTTCTATCTCATCCTCACCTAACTCTCCTAAATCTATTTTATTTACACTATCATTTCCAAAATCAGGTCTTTTTACATTTTCATCTTCATTTTCTAAGTCTATGTTTGTACACTCGAAATCATTTTTACATTGTAGGAAATATTCAATTTCATGATCATTACCAAATACCTCCCAGTATCTGATGTTGTTTGGGACGGTTGGTCTACATTTCACCTCCATCGTGTATGGGCAAGTGGAATGAAAAGGTATCTTACATGTGGCTGCTGACGTAGCTAATCCATCTGCTAAAATATTCTATCGCCTAGGCATCACCTGCAAATCAACTTCAGTGAAAAATTTAAGGGCGTCCAGAACAACATTCCGATAAGCTCTAAGATGGGAATGTTTTGCTGCATACTCACCTTTAATTTGCTTGATCATTAACTCAGAATCACCTCTTACCATAATTTGTTTGGCACCAACTTTCTTTAGAAGTTTCAGACCGAGCATCAAGGCTTCATACTCGAAAATATTGTTAGTGCATTGAAAATTTAATTGATAGGAATGGTTTTCCGAATACTTGGATCTGTGATTGTGCAACCAAACTCCTACTCCAGCTCATTCTTTGCTTACGGCCACATCAAAGTCCATGCTCCAAAAATCTGTTGGCAATTCTTCAGTTATCACATTTTTCTTTCTTTCTGCCTCGGTGATTTATTGGCCTTCGTCCGGACCAGATGTATCTTCTTCCAGCTGAGTGATTTGTTCTCCCGTATCGCCATCATTATATAGGATAAAGGAATCTAGGTCAGAATGTGCAGAGTACAGAGGATAGTTATGCGGTTTTTCTTGGTTGCTAACCATGTATTTCATCAGTGTTTCTCTGTATAGTCTTCTTTGTTGCCCAAAAACTTGGACAGTGGCATACAACATATCCAACTGCAAAGTACCTTTCAACTTGGCCCCCCAAGACTGGAACAACAACATACCATATTTCGGGGGAATGTCCGCAACCAAAACATCCATGACCATGCTTTTTGCAGGAATCTGAACCAGGGTGATACACAGATCCTTGATCAAACCGATACATCTAACTTTACTGGAGTCAAAAGAGTGTAAGTCCTTGTAAGGTCTGGTAACATCAAGTCCCATTTTTTCCATCACTACTTTAGGCATAAGATTATGCGAAGCACCTAAATCTAACATAGCATTATGCAGAATCAGGTCGTGTATATTAAGGTTGATCTAAAAAGGAGCGACAACACCATTTTCGGTCTGACCATCCACTTCAGGTCTGAACAGGAGTTCAGGTTGATCATCTGTAAGGTTTACAATATCTGAATGATTCGTTGATCCAACGGTTAAGGCCTTTGTGCCTATATCAGGTTTAATTCTCAGTTCTTTGATCACCTACGATCGATAAGCGTCTTTGCTCATCAACTCAGAAAGGGGAATGGGAATTTTTACTTTGGCTAATTCCCATTCGAGGCTGAAAGGTGTAGGTGCTCTGCTTTGTCTCAGTAGTTCTGATTTGTCCACCACACTCTTCTGGCCAAAAGTATTCGGTGGGTTAGTTGATGAAACCTAAGTCTGTGATGATCTTTTCAGAATAGTAAGGTTTCTTTTTGCTGGAACTTCATCATTACTTTTTTCAGGTATCCTCTCAATAGAAGGCTCGAGGGCTTTCTTGGTTTCAACGGTCTTCTTTGTTTTGGTTACCTTTTTTGGGGAACTTTCGTCTGTCTTTTTACTTCACAGATTGTACTGTCGGTGCACCTCCATAATGGAATTTTCAAATTCCTAATGTTCGGTATCTTCAGCTTCTTCGCTCACCTTGTTCTGAGAAAGAAGAAAAGGTTCTTGTTCCTCTTGGGTGAGGAAAATTGCTTTGTTATCGTGAATGCGCATGAGGTTTATGTGTGTATCCTTTGGTTCTTCAATTACCTAATCTCCTTCATCGACATAGTTTTATTGTAGGGGTGGTTTGATGTGTTGATCATGACCTATTTGTTCTCTTTGATCCCTAGGATCTCTCTGCCTAATTTGAGGAGGGTTTCTTCTGGAGTTAGAATTCTGAGTTTGAGGAGCTGGTGGGTTTTCTCTAGGAGGGTTTCTTTCGGATACAGTAAGTCTCTCCATCATTCTTTCCATTGCTCTGAATAAGGAATCTAATTTGGAATCGAATGTTGATGTGGAAGGTTCCTCTTTGATTGTGACTCTCCTTTCTGTCCTCTGTCGTGACCTTTTTTCAACAGGTTGGCCTCCACACTTATTGCACTTTTCTGCATGTCCTCTAGGGTGGTGGAGTTTCTTTCCCTTAATTGATACGACATATTGGCATCAAAACCATGAAGGAATTTTATCAATGCCAAACCTTGTGGAGGTTTAATATCAGTTGGAATTGCATTGTATAGGTTATTGAAATGGGTGCAGTAATCTTGTACTATCTCACCTTGATTTCTTCTGTTGTTTTCGTATTCTGAAAAGATTTGGAGAGTTTTTTTCTTTACCTCCCATCTCTCTAGAAAACTTCTGTGAAAATGCCTCTTTGTATTAATGGAAGATCTCTTGAAAATATTATAGTCTGGTAGCTCTCAGGGCATAAAGATCCACTCTCAATACTTCAAAAAGTGAAGTATTTATAACCCAAAATTACAAACGATCCTGTCATTAAAGATCGGAACGTGGTAAATCTATTTTTAGCTTAACTAACTTAACAAATTACAAAAATCTAGGAAACTGTTTGATGATGTGTCGAAACTTCATGTTGTTTTCTGGGTGAACCGTTGGTGAGGCCTCTGCATGACCTCATCTGACTGGATAGATGACTAGGTTGGGACAGCTCATCGACTACTCGATCAGGTTGCAAATATCTTCCCATCGAAGATGACTGGGAATGCTGACTTTGAGTAACCTTCGGTAGACTTCATCCATCTCTGTGTACTTGGAAAAAGTAGGCTTGATGATGAATATGTACAGGATCTCATGCTGTATGTTGATGCCCAACTATAGCGCATCTAGGAATGCCTTACCAATGATACTGCCTTGAATTCCTGAAAAATTTTGAACTATCCTTAGCCACATCGGCTAGTCTCTTTTTGTAATCGAGGAGCGTCATCAATTTGTCATTTATCACCTTCAAACCAGGAAGATCTTTCTTCTGTAGAGCCTCGATTTTGCTGAAAAACCTTTGTACCCCTAGGTCCATAGCCTGAACCTTTTCTTCCAGCTGTAGCATCAATCCTCTCTTCGTCAAGACTCTCTTGACCTCAAGGATGGTCTTTGTTCTATCCTCAATTCTCAGCTCTTCCAGCTCCTCTCTGGTTTTAGAATTCATGAATTTGATGATTTCATTAGCCTCTGTGGGCATATCTCCCAGTTATGATCTAATCTTCTCGATGGCTTGTTTACTTCTCTGTACCAATTCATTTTGCTCAAACATAATCTGTATCATTGGCCATATTTCATTCATAGACTTGGTGATGTATGCCCAGACACTTTCTTTGACTTCGGCCAGTGTTTTTCCTGCCACTGTTTGCTTCAGAAGTTGTTGTAACTCTTGTTTTAGTTGGTCTGACACTTGTTTTTCCTTGGAGTAGCTGGTTTGGTAATAAGATTTGAGTTTCTGGAGGTTCTCAATCTCCTTTTTGAGCCTGCTAATCTCTGTTTCTCGCAGATTCATCTCTTCCATAGACTTAGCCAGTTCAACAGTCTTTTCCAGAGACATCAGTGGGTTTGCCGATGGAATTTCTACTAGTGACGTTGTGCTCACTCCTGAGAGTGGAACTGCACTCAATGGAATGAATTCCATGGGTTTTGACTATTCTTTCTCTTTCACTAGCTTCTCCATTTCAGCTTCCATTTCCTTCAATTGTGCATTCTGCTCCATGATCAACTTAAGCATCTCATCTTCTTCTCCTTCTGTCTCTGCTATTTCCTTTGCCTGTGAGTCTACTATTGGTGGCATCTTCAATTGTTTCCTCAAAGACTTTATGTCAGAATTTTTCTTCTTGATCATCTCCTCGATTGCTTTCACATTTGAGGGATCATACTCGATCTTGAGGACCAGTTCCTCCAACGTCTTAATCCTGTTATCCTTAGCAAAGGATGATATTTTCTCCAACTTCAACTGCGTCTGGACATTATTCAGAGAAACTTGTAACCTGGAGGCAGTAGTGGAAGCATGTGTCGACGTGGAGAAAACCATTTCTCCACTTTGCGTGTGCAGATCCATTTGATCAGCTGGATGCACATACTTAGTCTAGAATTCAAAAGTTTCTCTTTTGCAATCAGTGATTTCCTTTGGGTCTGGCACCTGTTCTTGGAGAAATTCCATGTGCATTATGCCCTTCTAAGTGTTGAATGTCGATAGCAGTTTTTTTTGTGAAGTCAACGTCTGCTTCCAGAACTAGGCGTATGTGTTGTTGGTCAGAGTCTCATTCTTTTTCTTGATCAAATCGTATTTCTCAAAGATACTCAGCTTTGGTCCAGTCTTGCCTGGCTGGTTGATTGGTGGAGTATCTATATGCTTCTTTTTCAATACTGAGGTTATGATCTGCTTGCTTCTTGTACTACGGAGCGACCGATCAATCTCCATAATTGTAGTGGATGGAATTACCTTTTCTCCAGCCTGGTCATGAGCCGGAATGGCCTTTGGCCTCTTGGTATGTAGTCAAAATTCTTTAGATGATACTTCAGTAACAGGAGGTGACAGATCCTTCCTAGGCCTTTTATCCTTTATAGCCTATGGTGTGGTCGTCTATGATACAGTGACCGGGAGGTCCTGTTGTTCTATCTCAACCAAAGTATTTGGCTCCCATTCTGTCTGGTTGGAAATTTTTTCTAACTCAGGCCTAGATATGTGAACATACATGATATTCTTATTTTTTATCCTCATCTCGGAAATTATCCCACACAGATCATAGTGCCATGTGAAACTAACAAAGAATTTCATTTCCCTTAGCAGTTTGTCTGCTTCCCCCCAGGTGCTTCGACTGTTGCAGATGAAAGACCCAATCTGCCCTTTGATTCTGAGTTGTTGCTTCTTCTTCAAAGACACAAAATGTATATCGTCTAATTTTATCATCTGCCTTATGTATTCTAGGGAAAACATTCTGACAGGTAAGTACTTGGGTAGTTTATATGGGGCCAACTCGCACCCATAGACTCTGATCTCAGTGTGATTTTGGTACAGGTACCAATCACCAGTCTTTTTATGGTCCGAGAGATGTAGGATCCTCTGACCTTCGTCATTAATTCTGGGTTCAGGTCTACCACTGAGCATACTCACCACTGGGTGGTAGAACTGCTCGATGAACTTCTTGAAACTGAATTCCATGGAGTTATGTCTGAGCAGAGAAGTCTGTGTTGTTACTTCCTGGGGTCTACCATCTTCGTCCATATTCTGCATAGAAAAAGAAAATTTGTCCGCTTGGAGGAAAACGAACAGGCATGCCAGTATTGAAGAATACCGAAACATGCCTTCTGTGGAGAAATTTATGAATTGATCGTGAAGGTTGTCCGCCAAGAACGTGATGAAGTCGAATTGTGTAGTGGGTTTCTCATCAGTGGAGAAAATAGATAGAAATCCCAAAATGGGTTCATCTACCCATTGATCTGAAAAAATAACCAACCAAGGCACATAGTGATGTGATGACCTGGTTTCCTTTTATTAAGAATAGGGAGGAAGGATAAGGGGGGTTTGTAGTAGGGATTTGAGTGGATTGTGGAAGAAAAAACTCAAAAATCTGATCTCTTTGAGGAAACGATAGCTTCTGGTATAGCTCTGCGATGATTTCGAGGTTAAAAGGTGAGGTCGAGTCAGCTCGAGATATTTGCATCATTTGGTCAATGGTTTCTAGCGTGATGAGGAAAAGAATTTCCTCAGACAAGGACACGATGGCTCTTTTCTCGGGGATATAGTGGTCTTAGCACTTGAGGGTGAATTCTGGGAAGTGGTGAATCTGGGGGAAAAGATACAAGGGTAGGTTGGACTCCCAGAGTCCAATTTCGTCACTCTAGTCCAAGAAGACTTCTTTAATCCATGATTATAGGTATGCGAAGTCGAAATCGCATTTTGTGTTTGCAATTAAGTAGTCTTTGTCAACTAGAGGAATCCTGTCGAGGTTGACAGGAGGCGGTAGAAACAGATTCTCCTCACCTTCTATTCGCTTTGAATTTGGCGCCATTACTGTAACAATACCTACAAATAAAACAAAAGTTAGCGGGGACGACTGTATATGTGGGCGACTGAATGTAACGGAGAGGAAAACGAGGTAATTTATCTGGTGCGATGAGTGGGTAAATGGTGAAGGAATGAAGGGTGAGGGTAGTTTTGAGTAAACGGGTATCTGTTGGGCGCGGGAAACAAGTCATCTGGTTAACGGATAAGTTAGCCAGTAATAAATGGCCAACGGGTCATTTAGAACATGAGATGGCAGGTAACAACGAATTAAACATACAGATGAGTGACATGGTGGTTATCGATTGGGGGAAAAAACCATGGTGAAGGGACTTGCCACGGGTGAACGAGGGAGAAAGACTGACGGAGTTACAGGATGTGACTCTTATGGAAAAGGTGGATAATGACGTCACGAGGTGACAAGGTATGTTAGACAGTAATAGGTGGTGGGATTCAGGACCAATGGATTCATGCCACATATAGATAGGGGGCCCTCTAGAGTAAAATTCCATTCTGGACCCCCCCCTCCACCGTTAAAGGTAGATCAGTCGG
>SNQJ01S0040476.1:14506-32277 GCA_010110895.2 Picea sitchensis | reverse complement strand
TTATAGGGTTGTAACAAAATTTCTTCGCCACATCCGTTGCCTCTACACAACACCTCTCTTTGCAACAAAATCAAGTGGACAGTATCATGGAAGAATACAAAGACATCTTATTCTCACCTACAGGGGTACCGACACACTGCCAAGTCAAGCATCCAATTGATCTGACCACTGACGCACCTTTACCTAATGGACCAATCTATCGGGGCTCGCTGATGTAGAATGACAAAATTAGGTGTCAGATCCGAGATATTCTTCAAAAAAGGAACATCAGACCCAACTCCTCCCCTTGCGGAAGCTCGATTGTACTGGTGCAGAAGAAGGACATGACTTGGAGACTCTGCATTGATTACAGAGCCTTAAACAAAATCACAGTCAGGAACTGCTACCCCATTCCCAGGATTGATGACCTTCTTGACCAACTCAAGGGGGAAAATTTCTTTAGCAAGATTGACCTAAATTCTTGCTACCACCAGGTTCCCATCGAACCAACTGATGTATGGAAGACAACCTTCAAGTCTAAAGAAGGTCTCTATGAATGGCTAGTCATGCCCTTTGGCTTAACAAATGCACCAACCACTTTCATGAGGTTGATGGATGATGTATTGAGACCCTTCATCAAATCCTTTATGGTAGTATATTTGGATGACATCCTCATCTTCAACATAACATAGGAAGAGCACATGTGGCATATTCAACAAGTTTTGAGAACTCTACGACAACACAAGCTATATGCCAACTTGGAAAAATGCTCATTTTGCATGAATAGGGTCAAATACTTGGGCTACATTGTTGATGAACATGGGGTACATGTTGATCCAGCTAAGATCCAAGTCATCCGTGACTGGCCAGCCTCGACCACACTGACCAAGCTTTAGAGATTTCTGGGGTTAGCCAACCCCCAAATTCTACCGACGGTTCATGTTGGGATTCTCCCATATTGCATGGGCCCTCATCCAGGTGACCAAGGGTAGTGGTAGGGCCAAGTTTGTGTGGGGGAAGGAGTGGAAAAAAGCATTCGATGATCTCAAGCATCGCTTTTTCTCAACTCCGATACTCTCCTTTCCTGATATGAAACAACCATTCGATATTGAGAGCATCTGACTATGTTGTGGGCACAGTTCTCACTCAGCATGGGCATCCGATGACATACCATAGTGAGACACTCTCTGATACTGTACGGAAATACCCCACCTATGACAATGAAATGTATTCCATTATAAAATCCTATCGTCAATGGAAACATTACATTCTGGTGAAAGAAACGATCATACACGCTTATTACAAGCCTCTGCAGTTAATATAGACACAAGGGAAATTACAGAACGATCGCCATCAGAAGTGGTCCACCTACCTACAACAGTTTCATCTCAACATCTAGTATAAGATAGGTATCTCCAATTGTGTTGTTGATTGCCTCAGTCGCCCCCCTGTGGCTGCACTCACCACTGTGCTCCATTCATGTGGACATGAAGCCTCTGAGTGGCCCCAACTTTATCAGCAAGATATGGACTTCACCACTGCATAAGAGCTCTTGGGTACAGGCGCAACTGACACTGATTTTCACATTCCAGATGGAATCTTATGCCACCTAGTCCATCTCTGTGTTCCTACAAGAGAGCGTGCAAAGATGATTTGGGAAGCCTAATATAGTCAGGTGGTAGGACATTTTGGCATGGAGAAAATTGTGTTCATTATTCAGAAACATTTTTATTGGCCAAAACTTCGACAGGACATCATCAAGTATATTAGATCTTGCACTGCCTGTGCCATTTCCAAGCTAGTCATCAAGAATCAAGGCTTATATATCCCTCTTCCTATTCCTGAGAAGCCCTGGGAATCCATCTCAATGGATTACATGTCTGGCTTGTCGTCCACCAAGCACGAAAATGACTACGTGTTTGTGGTCATTGATCAATTTTCGAAGATGGTCATCCTCACAACTTGTAAGAAGAATGTCACAGTGGCAGATACTGCCAAGCTCTTCTTTGAACGAGTGTGGGTCCACTTTGGGATACCACAGACCATCATCTTCGACCGAGACAAAAAGTTCCTCAACACCTTTTGTTCAAGTCTCTAGTCGTTTTTGGACACCAAGCTCACAAAATCCACTACTTTCCACCCCCAAACCGATGGGAAAACAGAGGTCATCAATCAAATGATTGTGCACATCCTGTGCATGTACAATTCTAAGAATCCAGATACGTGGGATGGGAGTCCCCCCTATGTCCAACACAGTTACAATAGGGCTCTCCATAGTTTCACCAGGCATAGCCCATTTCAGGTGGGTCTGGGATTCCAACCCTTGGGACCCATTGATGTTGCACTCCCTCTTGCCACCGCACATAAAAAATCTTCCCCTGATCAGTCTGTGATTGACAAAGCCACCAGATTCATTGAGCGGATTCATCACATCCACCAATAGGTCCAGGAGATTTTTCAGAAATCCAATACTAAGTACAAGCAGGGCCATGATCAACACAGGGTACCACACCAGTTTTAGGTTGTGACAAATTATAGTTACATCTACAGAAGGAGCGCCTCATCGGGCCCCATCAGAAGCTTCACTCGCTTCATTATGGGCCTTACACTATCACCAAGGTTGTGGATAGCAATGATTTTGAGTTCAACACTCCACCCTTCCTTGGTCTGCACCCATTCTTCAATGTGGACCTCCTTCGGCCATATTTTCCACCATTATTGGACACTTATGAGATCGCAGAACAACTGACACCAACAAAGCTCAACCCCAACTTCATGGAACAAGCACCCATTTATCAAATCGTGGACACACAGGTTAAGGGCACTTTCCAGCAGTAGATCCATCTTTATCAGGTTGTCAAGGCAGGGAAACTCCTACAACAAGGCAAGTGGCTCAACTGCGGCCAAATCCAACATAAGTTTCCTCGCCTTATGATGGAACTCCATGAAATGGAGACCATTGCTTCCTAAGGGGGAGGATTGATCCAGGTGGATATTGGTGGCCACGCACCTATTCCAACTGGCTCCTTGTGTCCATTTTTGTTCATAATGTTCTTCTGTACTACTTTGTAATTGTGGGTTCTACACTTCTGGGGTTGTCTGAATCCCCACACATCCTCCAAGTGGATAATGGGTGGCCTCTGTTTGACCTTTTAGCATTAGGTTTTTGGATTTCTAGGGTTTTGGCATTCATGAGTAATATCAAATAGGCCTATGGAGCCTCATTGGAGTCCATTCTTCTCAAACGGATGTTCGTAGCAACCACATCTCTTCTCAGAGATAGATACTACCATTCACGAAATTTTTCAGTTCTGCAGTTTTACAGTTTCATCCTATTTCATTATTTAATAGAAGATATTGTTCACTGGATATTTAAGTTATTCTCATATCTTTGTGTTTATTGTATTCAGTCTTTTAATAACTTCGTTCTGCTCCTAAATCCAGGTCATTTTATAAGGAGACCAAGGTTCGAAACACTTAATATTGGAGAGGCGAAACCCAAAACAAATACAGCCATGTTAAGGGTTGGTGTGGCCTAGGAGAGGTGGCCTAGGCCAGGTGCGATCCTCGGGTGATTTTCATGGCTTAGATTCCCTTAGGTCCCGATTTCGTACACCAATGCTAAGGGTTTGTGTGGCCCAGGACGGGTGGGATCCCCATGTGATGGCTTAGATGCCCCTGGGTCCTATATTCTTAGGCCAATGTTAAGAGTTGGTGTAGCCCAGGCTAGTTTCTTAAACCACAGGGTAGCCCCACAAGTAACAAACATGTTAGCAAAAAAAATATATATAAATTTAGAAAAATAAAAACCATCCACAAATATTCAGGATTCATGAGATTAAAAATATCTTGATTGAAAAATGATGATTATATTTATTACAAAATGATTTTTTGGTTTTTATGTTATTTTATTAATATCATTCATAAGTATCATATATATAAAAAATTTAAATTAATAAATTAAATAAAAAAAAATTAATGGTAAATTTTTTTAATTGTATTAGTGATTAAGCTAAATATTCAAGGTCAAATCTTTAAATTGAAAGCATGGATCGATCCAAGATCGGATTTTGATATCATGAATAAAGATTCTATTCCTTCTTGTTATAGATTCTAATCCTTCTTCTTCTTATTGGATTACAAATTTTAATTTATTTTTAAAATGAATTATATTTTTTTTAAGGTGATAAATTTTATTATAATTTAATTATCATTTTGTTGAAGATAGTTAAGGTTGACTACTATCTACATATATGCAAGTGATAAGTGAATAAATATTTTTGAATTTTTAACTATTAATTTTTTTTTTTATAAATATTTTTAAATTTTAAATTATTAATTTATTTTCTTAACTTAACACATTTATAAATATTTATAAATCTTAAATTATTAATTTATTTTCTTAACTTGTTTTTCCATAAAAAATTACACTTTATATTTGTATTAAATATAAAATGTTCTAGCCCCCGCCTCCGTAAATACTGAATGTTGATGGAACTCTTCGCATGCGGACAAGGAACGGAACGCCAGAGCACTAAGCTCTCGGCGTTAATGGCTTTCTCCGTGCTGGGTTATGTATCCTACCGTCGCAAGGGTCATGGTTATGTTCATAGTTTTTATGAGAATTCGCCACAGTCGGCTCCACACTGCAGAGCAGGGGACTCCTCCTTTGCGCTCACCATGCCACGAATCAGAGGATGGCCTCAACGAGGTGTCGGCTGGTACACAGCTGAATCCCGAAGGAAGCGCCACCAAAAGTTTGCCCAAGCAATTCGCGCGGCTCGGAACCTTCGTGGAGGAGGACCTTTCTATTACGCTCCCTGCTGACTTCTCGAAAAGTCGGATGTTTGTAATCCCGGATGGCTGGGATCCCCAAACGCGCTTTGGACACTCACCAATTGCTCACACCTCGGGCATCCTTCCACAGCCTTCCATCGCTCCGAATGAGAATTACACAGCTTGCATAGTGGAGGAGGAGACACAAGACACCACCACAGGGGAGCAGGACCAAAGGATGTCGCCGGAATGTAATACAAGAGGACAGGGGCCGAGCCAAGATGGACTGGAGCCGGAAAGAAGCTCGCCACCTTCGCCGCAGCTGTTGCATCCCGATCATCTTAGGCTAATCTTTGAAGTGCGCAGCCTTGTGGATGACCAGACTTTCTGCTCCATGAGACTCAACCAACGACTGGATATGTTGTACGCGGCCTACTCCAAGGCCACTCGTCGACGCCAGTGTCCCACCTGCGCGCAGCCCTTCGTCTTCCCCGGCAATGGCGGCAATCTCGACTGACTAGGTTCCAAGTTTTCATCGTTTTAATGATTTTTCCAATTACTATGCACCAGAGTTGTAACTCTCCTGTTTCTAGTTTAATCTGCTATAGTTTAGTTTCCTATATGGCTGTACACACAGAACAAATCTCTGGTTTCCTTCGGGCAGGGTGGAGAAACTCTACACCTGATTTTGGTCATCACAGTGGACAGGCCAGCTGTCCTGGTTTCCTCTGTTGGCAGGACAGCTGACCTATGCATGCCAGCTATATGTATTCTATGACAATATAATACAAAGGTTCTACTTTTTTATTCAAAAAAATAAATAAATATAAATTGTTCTTTTACATGATAATCAACATCAAATGCCAAAATACATTCAGAGATAACCTATTTCATTGCACAACAAAACAAGACTATAATATCCCAATCAAGAGCTAAGATCCCACTACAAAAAACTTATAAAGGATCCCCACATAGGATATAATCCAAAAACAAAAAAACACCAATCAAACCCATACCAATATGACACTAGTGGCCCGCTAATCTCCCCCAAAAAACAAAGAACCGATAGTTCATGCAACAGGAGCATAAATACTAGAAAAGGTCTAAAAACATGTTAGGACCCTCATGTTCCTCTTCACATAGAAAATAAACAATCTTCCCGAGAGCCTTAAGGACTGCCTGTTTTGATAGCCTGTCTGCTTCTTTGTTTTCTTCTCTGTATACATGTGTGAAGGAGATTTTTTGGAAAAGCTTGATAATTTAAATGAGTCGATCCTTCTAGCAATCCAGAGTGACCACCTATAGTCATCCCTTGCCCCTCAGCCAATCAATGATTATTTTAGAATCCCCCTAAACATGGAGCTTCTGAATAGAAAGTCGAGATTCTAGAGTGAGAAGGGCACAAGCTCCCAAGAGATCCCCTCTAGTATTAGTGCCAGGTCCACAGTTGAAGATCCACTTATAACATCGATGCTCACTAATCCTTATAACCCCTCCAACTCCATTGTTTAGGCTCGATGAAAGAGCAACCCCATCAAACCAACCGACAATGCCACCCACTATTAAAATCCCTCAAGGCAGATAAGGGATGAAAATCCACCTTCTCAAAAGAGGGAATGCCATCTTCAAAAATAGCAAAATTCCTTTCCATCCAAACATACCAACAGATGAAAGCGGACAAGGTTGGGTATAATAAATTTTGAGCTTTCCAATTTTTAAAGCACTCTGAAATAGCATTGCCAACCCAAGTTCCCAAAGGTTTTATGGAAGTTTTTACCCTTTCTCAGTCTGTAAGCGTGAATGAACACTCTACAAACAAATGATATGTTGTTTCTTTACTCTTCTTGCATAAGATACAAGAACTCAGGCCTATAAAACCTCTATGTTGAAGAATTTCCCAAGTGAGAATTTTATTCTCAACTACTAACCATGTAAAGAGTTTTATTTTTAATGGACTTTCCCAAGACCACATAGACTTCCTCCATCCTCCAATCATAAAATTCCATTTCTTTTTTTCCGTGGCCACATAAACATTTTTTACAGAAATCTGTCCCGACGAATCACCACCCATCCATTTTAGTTCGCCCGACCTTTCTAGCAATTGAACACCAATGTTTATGAGAGCGCAGTGGAATGTTTTCCATTCAGATACAAGATGCCCCTCTAATTCCAAATCATTGTTTGAATACCAATTTGAGCAAATCATCCCCGCGCGGGGCTCACAGTGGGCCTGGTATAAATAATACACACCTTTCCTATTTAGTGTTGTGATCAAATCTTCAGACAAAATGGTTGCATCCTCCATACCCAGAATACGATCTTTGCCCAACAGAATAGAATCTCCTGTACCCGGGCTCCACGCTAACCAGTGCAAGAGAATGTGTAATGATTTTAGTAGATGCTTCCATGACTGTGAGCCTTTTACATCGACTACAGTTATCATTTGTAGCCAGTGGGCAACAGATACAAAAGGGAAATATTTTTCTTTTAAAACTCGGTGCCATAAGCCTTCCTACATTAATGCCCTCCAGAGTGTATTCACAGCCATAACTCTGTTGAATCTAAACAGGTTTCTTACGCTCCAGCCCCCATGATGTTTTGGGTGTGCAATGAATTGCCAGTTACATAGATGAAACCTCTTCTTTTTTTTGCTTCCAAACCAAAGGAAACTAAAGACTATGTGACGAATTCTTTGGAGGACCATGGATGGAAGATTTGCCAGAGCCAACCAGCAGAATGGCTGACTTTTGAGAACGACCTTGATCAGAACTAAGCGTCCCCCAATATATAGCCATCTATTACATCAATGGATTATCCGTTTTTCATACTTTGCTATAATCCATTGTCGATCCTCGTTTTTGTACCTATCAATCTTTAAAAAGTAACCAAGATACCTAAATCCAACAGAAAGATCAAGAAAATTGTAAAGAAAGGTTGCTTTTAAAATATCCAGGACTTATTGTCGCACACCATATTGTAGGAAAGAGGTTTTCTGAGCATTTATCAATAGACCAGTTGCACTACAAAACTTTTCCAAAACCCTTTTTATCTCCTGCCATTCTGCAATAGAAGCTTTCATGATAATAAGGATGTCATCGACGAACAATAGATGGAGAATCTTGATTAACCTTGAAACCTTAATGCCCATCAGTAAGCCTTCATCTTGGCTTGTTTTTAATGCCAGACTCAATCCTTCCATAACTAAAATGAAAATCAAAGGCGACAATGGGCACCCCTGTCTAAGCCCTCTACCACTATTAAAAAAATTTGTTGGCTCACCATTAATTAATATCGCATAGGTTTTTGAAGTAATACATCCCATAATCCACTTTGTCGTTAGCAGCCTGAAACCACAATGTAGTAAGACTAACCTGAGAAAACCTCAGCTTACACAGTCATAAGCTTTCCTTAAGTCTATCTTAAGGATTAAAGCTTGAATCTTTTTTTCTTTGATACTATGAACACACTCCTATGTAGTTCCAATGGCGTCAATAGTTTGCCTTCCTTTTAAGAAACTGAATTGTTCCTATGATAATGTACGAGACAGTATCAGTCTAATTCGCTTGGCAATAATTTTTGAAATGATCTTATAGCATAGATTGCACGGAGAAATCGACGGGAAATCCACAAAAGTAGCAAGACCATTAACCTTCGAGATAAGTGCAATAAAATTCGAATTCAAAGCTCTGTTCACCTCTCCAGAAAGATGCTATTCCTTGACAACATCCAGCAAGTCTTCAGAAACTAGAGAAAAAAATATAAAAAGAACTCAACAGTCCACCCGTCGAGACCAGGAATTTTGTATTTTGTGAACCCCTTTAGAACCTCTAAAACTTCCTCCTTTGAAATTGATTTCTCAAGTAGGATCACTTCCTCCTCAGTGACCATTCTAGGATAAAATCACACAGATGCAACCTGATCCTCGATTGAGTTATGTGTCGATTCTTGATAGAAGGTTCTAAAGAATCTTTGTGCTTCAATCTTAATAGCCCCCTGCCCATAATGAACCTAGTCCAACTCATCTTTAACCTCCCACAATTTTTTTTTATTTCGTCTATGAAAATATTGATGAAAAGGAAACAAAAGGAACTCCATAGCATAGTGATGAAAATATTTAGTATTTTTGTCCCCGCATTAAATCTACCTTGCCCTGCTCTTTAGGTGCTAACGTTCCTCCTCGACCAACAACAATTTATTCCTTTCAATTTCAAGTAATTTCAGCTGTGATCCAGAATCATAACTATGATCACTTTCTAAACTTTTCTTGGTAAGGAAGGCAATCTCACCTTCAATATTTTCATAGGTTCGGAGTTCCTTTTGTTTCCTATCGACCAACCATATCTTTACCCAAGATTTTATCTTGGTTAGCTTCCTAGCCAATCTTCTTTGTGGTCCAACCTCCTCAGCTTCCCGTTGAGTACTCCACACTGCCCGAACTAAATTACAAAATGACTCCTCTTTCAAGCACGCTGGATTGAATTTGAAAGGATAATCTACATGCTTAAATCCATAATCCAATTGGAAAATCACAGGAGCATGGTCTGAAATGAAAGGGAGTTCCACCCACGATTTGTACCTAGCAGCTTCATTTAAAAAAGCTTCTGAAACATACACCCTATGTAATCTCTTTTGAATCTCATCCACCCCGCTTCTACCATTTCGCCAGGTTGGCATCAATTCCGCTGACATCACATTCACCAGTTGATTATTTGCAAAGAGATATTTCAAAAACACTGCCAATGGATCGGATAAGGCCACCTCGCCCCACACTTCATCTATGCTAGTAGAAAATTTCAAATCCCCCGTAAGAATGAGAGCATCTTGTGCTAACAACCCCTTAGCTTCCACTTGTTCCCAAAACTGTTTGTGCCCAGTACACGTCCCATAAGCATTTAAAAAACAAATCCTTCTTTTATCAGGAATGTGGATACTTGTCAACAAGATTCCTCCAACACTCAGAAATGGTTGCAACTCAAAAATAATAGGATTCTGTGCCACCAGAAGTCCACCCGACTTCCCTATGGAACTAACTGCACTAATCATCCAGTTTGGACAAAGTGAATTCATGAACTTCCTGGCCTTCCTCTGCAACTAAGGTCTCTTGGAAAAAGATGATATGCGACTTTGTATTGGAAAGAAGTATACGTAAGGAAGACATTTTTATGGAGCCTCATACCCCTCTTATGTTCAGCGAGAAGAGGATCATGATTTATCCCTTGTGGGGGATTTCATGCCTTTAAGCGCCCCCAAATCATGAGTGGAAATCGAAAGTTGTTCTACAGTTGTAGGTGCTAGCCCTGGTTTCTTGCGAGCACTTCGAGTTTTGATAGGAGAGACCTCCATACCTAAACTCCATGACCAATCTAGTGTCTTCCCCTGTCCATCCCCCACACTAGTCAATTTCCGACCGATATCACTCACTAGGTTCCCCTGGTAGGCTTCCAAACCCCAATAAGTTTGTAGTGGAGTAGGGTTGACTGAATCCTTAAGAGTCAGAATCAAAGTTTCTAAAACAGAATCCAATATCGTTGCAATCTCAGGTAGACTAATAGCCTTAGAAGTATGAGAAACACTAACCAATGAGGGTTGTAACAAGGATTCATCGGGTAGGGAAGAAGGTGGAACAACAAGAGATGTGATAAAAGGATTCCTATCAGAATCAGAAGTGCAGCCCCCAAGATCAGTAGAATCCTTAGTATCATTGTCTGCCTCTTTTGACAATACAATGGTCGAAGGAAAAGATTTGTCTAGATAATCTTGTTCCCATGACGAAAGTTTAAAATACAAAGAAGGACAAAAAGACCTTAACTTACCAATAAAAATTTTCGAGAAATGTCATGTTGAATCTTCAATGTACCCAATAGAAAAAATGCCCATATCTTCGGAATCCTCTTCACTCATATACAGATCTTTGGAATGAGTTTCCAATGAATCCTCCGACACTCTAGCTCCATTCCAGTTGGGGCAATCTTTACGAAGATGTATCGTCTGTCTGCATGAAGTGCAGCGGAAAGGTAAGCCCTGATAATCCAGACGTTGTATCGTAACTTGACCGCGCCACTACAGCTCCAGCTAGTCCATAAGACCAGCATTAATATCTAATTCAACTAAAACACGCGCCATGCATTTATCAAGAGATAGTAAACTGCTTTCATCAACCTTTAGAAAATGAAGCCATGATTCAAGACCCACACATGGCGATGGATAAAGTATTCTATAGCTGGGTCAAAATGGGTTCTCCATCACTTCAGTATGATGCTGCCACCCTCGAAATCCCAAAATCGATTCAAAATAATCTCAGCGTCTTCTCGGTTTTTGAAAACTAGTCCGAAACACCCATATAGAAGGGTCAAAAACTCAGGTTCGTAACCAATAATTGGTAACCAGGTCAGTTGCATCCACACCGAGAAGGTAATATTGCTCCTATACTTATAGGAAAACCTCTCGACCAACGCGCAGAGGGATAGTTTGCAGGTTTCCTCCAACCCCACGTCCATCCCTATGACAAGGCGATGTCTCACCTACTTGGGCTTCCAGGTCTGAGCAACTTTCTTATGCCGCGTTTCCTTCACGCGCAATGACCCACGTTGTATGCTAGTTGGTTTTGTGCATGTCAAATCTCTAAGAAGCACTGTCTGGTCACCTGAACCAAACTTATCTCCTATAGTGTCAATCCCCTTACCAAGGACTCGCTCATTCAACCCATTACATAGTCTAGGAGCGGAATGGTTTTGCAACAATACCTCGCAAACTCCAGAATAGCTCAACGATAACGCATTTGATGAAACAAGGGGAGGTGTTGGCAGAGCCTTTACTTTGGGTATGGTAGGATCATTTAAGTTACAACTACCACCTTTTGTCTTACACAGTTCATCAACTGGAAAATACCCTCTCGCTCCCACTCCTCCTCGTCTGCAACGCCCATGAGGTCATTGACCTCATGTGCCATATCGGAATACTTACCAATGAATCAATTGACTACCAACACAGTAAAACAAGTCAGATTAGTGTGATGGGCCTAGCCCCGAAATCGTTGCCAGAATAAATGGTGTTTAAAACATAATAAATGAGAAATGGATTCCAGGCAGACCCCCTATTCCTAACTTACTTAGTGGAAGATCGGTCAGGTGTCTAGGACAAAGCCCACGATACCATCACGTGTAATAATCCGACCTCCCACCAATTCCACTAACCAACTCCCCACCACCCCAGCCAACCAAACCTCCTTTACTCTCAAACATGGCTAACTAGAGCAACGTAACCCCATCCCATAGCTCCGACAACAAAACGAAAACTCAAAACTATCTACAAAAAACCACCATTAAACCCGAAACCAGTTCCTTCAAAAAAACGTCCGCCATCAAAACATTCAAAATAGAGTTCAACCCTTTACTAAAAATAGAAGCCACACCTCCACCCTCACTCTCTCCAAGTTCCTCCACCCTCCATTCGCTTATATCAACATTAGCAATAGTAATGTATTGACGCTAGCTCCTTTTCCTTAACTTAACACATTTGAATGGTTGAATTTGCATGGAGTTTTTCAACGTGTTAAATTTATTTCAATGCAAAGTGAAGAGACTCTACAGAGTCGTGCACCGACAGGCGTATAGTGATATTCAACTAAAACGAGAAACTGTAAACGAGATAGTGATATTCGTGTAGCCAATGGACGATGGATATGGATTCGTGCAGCCCATGGACGATCACATCGACAAGCTGAAACGTCTTACTAAAACGAGAAACGAGAAACCAGATGGATATGGAATCGACAAGCTTGGCTGATGAAATACGTTAATTTTTTGATGTGATTTTAGCTGATGAAATACGTTAATCAGACAATGTTCACATTGAATTTTGGAACGTTTTAGATTGATTCGGATGACTCACAAACTTATTAGATCATAATTATGGTAACGTTGAAGATTTGAGTTGTTCACGTTACAAACACTTACCAAGAGAAATTGTTTGAATGCCCGTTCTCTTTTCTGTCTAAATGCCTAAACGTAAATCTTCCACAAATTTTGAACTTAAAGATAGAAGTTGGGTTTTTAGGAAACTACTCATATCAAATCACTCATCATATAAAATCAAAGTGATTAATGATATCCATCTAACACATTAGTAATCATCCATTGTGTTATCTTATCAATGATACCCATCTAAGACTTCATAATCAATACNCCTCCACCCTCACTCTCTCCAAGTTCCTCCACCCTCCATTCGCTTATATCAACATTAGCAATAGTAATGTATTGACGCTAGCTCCTTTTCCTTAACTTAACACATTTGAATGGTTGAATTTGCATGGAGTTTTTCAACGTGTTAAATTTATTTCAATGCAAAGTGAAGAGACTCTACAGAGTCGTGCACCGACAGGCGTATAGTGATATTCAACTAAAACGAGAAACTGTAAACGAGATAGTGATATTCGTGTAGCCAATGGACGATGGATATGGATTCGTGCAGCCCATGGACGATCACATCGACAAGCTGAAACGTCTTACTAAAACGAGAAACGAGAAACCAGATGGATATGGAATCGACAAGCTTGGCTGATGAAATACGTTAATTTTTTGATGTGATTTTAGCTGATGAAATACGTTAATCAGACAATGTTCACATTGAATTTTGGAACGTTTTAGATTGATTCGGATGACTCACAAACTTATTAGATCATAATTATGGTAACGTTGAAGATTTGAGTTGTTCACGTTACAAACACTTACCAAGAGAAATTGTTTGAATGCCCGTTCTCTTTTCTGTCTAAATGCCTAAACGTAAATCTTCCACAAATTTTGAACTTAAAGATAGAAGTTGGGTTTTTAGGAAACTACTCATATCAAATCACTCATCATATAAAATCAAAGTGATTAATGATATCCATCTAACACATTAGTAATCATCCATTGTGTTATCTTATCAATGATACCCATCTAAGACTTCATAATCAATACGTTTTCAATGATACCCATCTAACAGACTACTAATCATTCATTGTGGTCTCTTAAAATTGTTAGAGATAATGTTTCATTAATGCTGTATATTACAGTTTGGAGATTAGTTTAAGGATTTGTTGGAGTCTCTTGAGATATTCTCTCAACTCCTCCACCCATGTTTAGAATTAGTTGGATCTCACTCCAACTAAATATACCTAATGTATCTGAGTGTAAGTGTGCAATACAAATTATCATTTGTGTGTTTATGTGATATGACTGCTCTCCATATTCTCAATTTCGTATCAGAGCTAGTTCAACCCTGACTCTCTACGAGAGGGGTTGTTATCATGCTTATAATGCAATGATTAAATCTATGTAAATAGGTTAGCGTAGGTATGTGAGTATGTAGGAGAGTGGATTGATTTTATTTTTGAGTGTGTTTCTGTGTGTAAAGAAGTCTGTTGGGAAGAATGTGGAGCACAACGTGGAGAAAACTAAAAGTCATTGTCGGATTGAGTGGAATTGTTGATCTAGAAGTTCTGATCGGAATTGTTGTTATTCATATGTATTATAGTCGTTGGAGACTTAAATCGTTGCTTGGTGACTTGGAGGATTGGAGAGAGGCCACCCCAATTGGAGACCACGTAAATAAAAAGAGATCGCATGCTGTTTTGTGTGAACGCAGCTTGCATGCAGAAGAGCTGATAGTTCCACGGTTTCAACAGAGTCGTGCTATTCATTTTTTGTCATCCTGTGCAAATAGAGCCGCGAGAATCCAATTGTTGAGCATTGTCATATACAATTGATGTCCAACTACTAGTTAATCAGTTTGCTAGTGTGATTCAAATCACCAGATTTCTGTTTGTTGGTATACTCTTCACTCATACTTGTGCTCATGCTCGTCGTGCTTTGGAAGAAAAGAGAAGGTTGTCTGCATACAAAAGTGGCAAATGGCTCGTTAATACAAGGTCTTCTTCATCAAGGATTCCATATTCCTATTTACCTTTTACCAGAAGGAGTACGAGTGTGTCAAAAACTAAAAGGGCAGTTATATTAATTGATGTGTATGAATTTAGTTTGTAAAATTTTATATTATAGAACCAATCAATGAACATAGTATCATAATTTAAATTAGTGGTTCTTTACGTACTTTGATGCTATTGGAACATTCCACTGGTTTGGTTATGCATACTCTGTTATATGCTAGTGAATCTTGTTGTGCTTAGGGCTTCAAGATCTTCAGTGACAGGTTTTTCGTGAGTGTATTTTTTAAAGCAGGTCAGTTGTATGATTGACTACTGAAAATATCCAGTAATCAGATCACTATCCTATATAACTACTGAAATTTTCTCTTCGGGGGAATTCCACAGATGGTAGTGTATCCATAGGATAATTCTGTATCGAGATTGTCCTTGAGGTCGAGAAGCGTCAATTCTACAAATTCATCAATGATGGTCAGAAGCGGTGTTATCTTAGAAAGAGCGTATACCCAAAGAGTTCATAGTGGATAGAGTGTTGATGAAGACCATGTGAGACAAAGATAAAGTGTTGTAACCTTTTTTGTTTTGTAATTTGTGAAGTTTTTCAATGTAAGCATTACAGGAGGGTGTTAGAGATAATGCTTCATTAATGCTGCATACTACAATTTGGGGATTAGTTTGAGGATTTGTTGGAGTCTGTTGAGATATTCTCTCAACTCCTCCACCCATGTTTAGAATCAGTTGGTTCTCACTCCAACTATATATACCTAATGTATCTGAGTATAAGTGTGCAATACAAATTATCATTTGTGTGTTTATTTGATATGGCTGCTCTCCATATTCTCAATTAAAATGGCCAATAAAGATCGAAAACTTCATAATCAATACTTTATGATGAATGATATCCGACCAACACACTATCCATACTTTATCATATCAAATCAAAGTGAAAAGTTTAATACTTTATGATCAATGATATCTATCCAATACATTATCAATCACTCATTATGTTCTCTTATCAATGATATCCATCTAACACCATCTAACACACTGCCAATTATTCATTGTGCTTTCTTAATATTGTCGATAGAGATAAAAAACTTACCAACACTCCATATTCTCAATTTGGTATCAGAGCTAGTTCATCCCTGGCTCTCTCACGAGAGGGGTTGTTAGCGTAGGTATGTAAATAGGTTAGCGTAGGTATGTGAGTATGTGGGAGAGTGGATTGATTTTATTTTTGAGTGTGTTTCTGTGTGTAAAAAAGTCTGTTGGGAAGAATGTGGAGCACAACGTGGAGAAAACTAAAAGTCGTTGTCAGATTGAGTGGAATTGTTGATCTAGAAGTTCTGATCGGAATTGTTGTTATTCATATGTATTCTAGTCACTAAGGACTTAAATCGTTGCTTGGTGACTTGGAGGATTGGAGAGAGGCCACCCCAATTGGAGACCACGTAAATAAAAAGAGATCGCATGGTCTTTTGTGTGAACACATCTTGCATGCAGAAGAGCTGATAGTTCCACGGTATCAACAGAGTTGTGCTATTCATTTTTTGTCATCCTGTGCAAATAGAGCCACGAGAATCCAATTGTTGAGCATTGTCATATACAATTGATGTCCAACTACTAGTTAATCAGTTTGCTAGTGAGATTCAAATCGCCAGATTTGTGTTTGTTGGTATACTTCACTCATACTCGTGCTCATGCTCGTCGTGCTTGTTAGAGATAATGCTTACAACTGTTGTAACTGTGAGTTTCTAGGTTAACTATGACTGTTGTAACTGTGAGTTTTTAGGTTTACTATTTTTAGCTAATCAGATCCACTTGAGTCAATGATCTGCATGCTATATATGTAACCTCCATTTGTCTGTGTAATACATACTATTATTGTGTGTTAATCTTATGCAATGGTTGCTCTCTCGATTTCTAAGTTGGTATCAGAGCTTGGCTCGGCTTAGCTCCTTACAGAGTGACCAGGAATATGAAATAGATTGAGAGGCTATTCTCCTGTACATACGTAGATTAGGAGTGTTGAATTTTTTTATTTCTGTGTGGTTAATTCCGCTGCATGTTAGAGGAATATCCCCATGGTAAAGAGAATTTGGAGCTGGGCACTGGAGGGCGTGCAAGAGAGAGATGTTCGGATCTCTGCATCTGCAACATTTTATTTTTTTGTGCTTTAATTAGTTGGATTTACCTACGTGGAGGAGTCACATTGACAAAGAATTTTCTATTGTGCTTTCCACATTCCTGAGAGCATATGAAGCAATCTGTTGATGGCCTCTATTTAATGGCAATCTGCTAATTCGACGTTTAAATTGGGTGATATAGTTTCGAGGTTCTTTCAAACCTCTGAGGATACATGTCATTCACTTCCACGAGATCGATAGCATTGCGAGTCAGAGCCACAAGGGCGTGGCATATATGGGCTTGATCCCCAAACAATAGCGAATCTCTTCTACTGTGTTGAAAACAAAAAAGATGTGGCTGGGGAAGCTCGCTTTATTTCCGTTCTTGGAGGTCATTATGAATGTTATGAATGAATATATTGTCAATGTCGCGGCCAGCCAGTCATTCAAAGCCCAATGGGTCAACAAGAACGTTTCTTACTTCTACCCTGTGTGCATCCATAACTACATACAAAAGAGGCAATGCAACATACAACAAATGACTTGTTAATTCTGGTGAAAAGCAAAGAGGGGAAACTTATAATAATTAGTGTGTATTTAGTGTGTTAGTGTTAGTTTGGTTTGTAAAAAAATTTATATTGCAAAACCAATCAAGGAACATAGTATCATAATTTAAATTAGTGGTTCTCAACGTTCTTCGGTACCGAGAGAACAGATCATTAATTTGATTATGTCTACATGTCAAATGCTGGTGGAACTTGTTGTACTTCGATGCTTCAAGATCTTCAGTTACAGGTTGTCCATGAGTGTATTGTTTAAAGTTTTCTGTGTAAGTGTTTATGTAAACATAAGAACTTGTATTTTGATGCAAGCTAGTAGCCCCAGTATCAAGTACATTGTTTTTATTGGAAGTCACCTTGTGTAAAGGAATGTTGAGGACATTCTGTATCCAAACTTTTCTTCTAGAT